>LKNJ01009508.1:0-10000 GCA_002120245.1 Maccullochella peelii | reverse complement strand
AAGTCAAAAGGCTCATGTCCAAGTGAAGTCACGAGTCATTGGTGTTAAAGTATGAAGGTATTACTGGAGCAACACAGCTGAGCACCTGTGCAGTGGAATTTGTAGTTGTAGAAAATAGTGACACGTGTTTGTGGGAGAGAAAGTAATTCTACAGGTTTGCTGCTTTGTAAAGCATTTTTCTCTGTGACTACAAATTTACTGTTACACAACACAGCAGTTACACCTTCTCAAATTCTTCATAGCAGGTGCATAAATCCTACGCTGCGAATCACAAATGAAGAAACTCATCTGCTCACACTTTTGCACCATGTTCACTGCAGCAACTGTAGCAAAACACATTCACACACCCGTATCAAAAAATGTGAAGTCATGAACCAAATATGCAAATCAGTATGTGAATTCATGCAATGAGAGTTGCACACTTGTAGAATATTTTCTCACAAATATATGTTTTTTTTCTTGGATATATTTCTATCACAAACACAAGTCAATAACTACAACTGCTTGAATCTGCCGCTGCGAGTCTCAAATGCTGATTTGTCGCTCACAAATTACACATTTCACTTTTGCACCACATTTCAAAGAGTTATGTGGTGCAAAAGGAACTTGTACTTGTAGCCCTGAGGCCAGGGGTCACCTGAAGGTGGCGCCACATTGGCCACTGGATCGTACGTCAACGTCGCCGCCATATTGGAAAGGGCAACTTGTCTAGAAGGCGGGACTAGAACGGACTGGAAAAGATAGAAAGCCCTTCACTTTTTTTACCGGTCAAAATGTCTTAACCACTTAGTTGTCCATATTTGAATCAATATCATATTAGTATAATACAGTAAATAATAAAATAATCAGTCCTCAATATTATACTACTGTTTATACTACATATACTATTTAAATGTATAATTATTATGATTATATTACTACTATAATATAATATACTCATACTACACCTTATTGTATTTATAGACTATTAATACTACTGTTTATACTACATATACTATTTAAATGTATAATTATTATGATTATATTACTACTATAATATAATATACTCATACTACACCTTATTGTATTTATAGACTATTAATAATAATATGCTCTACTGCTGTACTATAGTCTATCTCTGTTTATTGTTGTACTACTACATTTCACTTTATACTATATTACACTTATATTTCATACTGTTTATACTGTACTATATTTTTACAATTTACACAGATATGTAACAAAATATAGACAGCAGACTGACTGGGGTTTCTTACCTCTCCTGCACAATCCCTGCTGTTTGCCAGTGTCTCACTATTTGATTTGTATTTGCCGATTTTGTTCAAAGGGCTTATAGTAAAAACATCACCTATTATTTACAATTTATCCTAATACTATGGAAATTTATTTCCTTAACATATAAGATAAAATATTTTGTTTAGTGGTAATATTAATTATAAATGAAGCAAACATAAACACATAACACACAAACGCTGAGCACATTAACTATGGCACAGGTGTTTTTTCATGTTAGATTTAAACACTGGCAGTGAAGGTCAGGTTTCGATAGAGAGGGCACTAGTTATTATGATTATAGCCTAACTATCGAAATTCTAAGTAACTCTAGCCTCCAATCTCCAGCTTCTTCGTTCCCTGTGACATCGCTGGAGAAAGAGCTTCTTCCCGACTCAGCAGAGGAGCTGGCACCTGATGTTTAAGGTATGTTTTCTGATATCACCCGCCATTATTACCTTGGTGTGGTCTTTGATTCAGATCTAAACTTTAAGGCTCATATGGGGTTTGTGACCAAATCTGCTTTTTATCACCTTAAAAATATTGCTAAAGTGCGACCATTTCTCTCTTTGAGTGACACAGAGAGACTAATGCACGCTTTTATATCGAGCTGGCTGGACTACTGTAACGCTCTCCTATCTGGTCTACCCAAAAAAGTTACAAATCAGCTAGAGCTGATTCAAAACTCTGCGGCCCGAGTGCTGACCAGGACCAGAAGGAGAGAACACATTACACCCGTTTTAAAGTCCTTACATTGGCTGCCTGTCAGTTTCCGTATTGATTTTAAAATTCTTTCACTTGTTTTTAAAGCACTTAATGGTCTTGCCCCGGCATATATGTCTCACATGCTCACGGTGTACGAACCAGTGCGGCCCCTCAGGTCCTCCGGCAGGAGTCTGCTAGTTGTTCCAAAGTGCAGGACTAAAAGCTTTGGTGAGGCAGCTTTTAGCTTTTATGCTCCGAGCCGCTGGAACAGTCTGCCTGAGGATCTGAGGGCAGCTGGAAGTGTGGAAACCTTTAAATGTAAACTTAAAACGTGCCTCTTCAGCCTGGCTTTGGATTAATAATGTTTTATAGACATTACTTACTTTATTTTATTTAACTACTTTAATGTATTTCTGTGGCAAAATCTTATACCATTCATTTTATCCATTATTTTATTATTTTATTGTTTTTTTCTTTTTAATCTATTTTATCTAGTTTTTAGTCTAGCTTTTATTTAACTCTATTTATTTTCTTAATTTCTCTTTATTATTGTTTTTATTTATATAGCTTTTTAAGTCTTTTAAGTCTCTTTTAAGTTTTCTTTTTTTTGTGCATTGGTCTCAAATTCTTAAAAACCACAGGAACCAAAAAAAAAATTATGTTCTACACTTGTTCTGTCTTATTATCATATCATCTGTGAAGCACTTTGAACTGCACTTACCTGTATGAAGGGTGCTATACAAATAAAGTTTGATTGATTGATTGATTGATTATGCTTTTTTTTATATTTTAAATAAGCGCGCTGGTCAGCTACGTTGGTAGGGATGGGTATCGTTAGGATTTTATTGATACCAATATTGATACTGATAGTTATCGATACTCTTATTGATGCTAGTCTCAAAAATTTGGTTTAAAAAATAAAGACATGACTTGAAAAGATGTGAAAAGATTCAACACTTATTTTATTATTACTCTTTTTTTTTGCAGAAATAAGTTCAATTGATAATGTGTCTCTGGAAGGGGGGTGGTAACTGGGGTTATGGGCTGTGGTCATCTCCCTACAGTTGAAAATATTAACAACCATAAACAATACAAAATTTGTTATCTCTGGTTGTCTGGACAGCTCACACTAAAACTTAGGCTACCTAGCAGTTAGCGATTTATGCTATGCTAGCTACTAGCTAATGTTACGGAGCATACCTAAACCAACTGGGCTCCACTGTAGTGAAGGGCTGTACATCTTTCACAATAAACTTGGCGACAGCCCTGTGACATTCTGCTGTTTGTTCCTGTGTCATTTTCCCTCAGCTAGCGATGGAGAATGGGTTGGACTTTGGTGTCTGACTTCTGCTATCCACTGACGAAGCCGTAGCTGTTGCTTGACTGATGTTCCTAAATCCCATAGACAACGTCAATTATTTATTAGTGCTTAAAATCGATGCTCTCTGTCCTGACTGAGTGTCCTGAGTGAATATCTACAGACTACGTTTATAATGATAACCAGTGGTACCTTGACTTGACGAGCTCGCGACAGTCGCATTTTTAGTTTGGCAAATCCCGTCTGCATCGGAGCCAAGAGCCTGCACTGTGGACGCAGGGGCAGCAGCCGCTTTGCTAAAGCAGTCAAACACGCTGCAATGCTTCACATTGCATCTAGCTTACTTTACTAAAGTGAGCCCACACCACAAGATACACCCTAAGATATAAACAAAAACATAATGGCAGGTGATATCAGAAAACATACCTTAAATATCAGGTGGCGGCTCTCTTTCTCCAGCGATGTCACGGTGAATGAAGAAGCTGGAGATTGGAGGCTGGGGGGGGGGTTTGTTTGTTTGTTTGTTTGTTTGTTTTCTTGTTTGAGTGCCAAGGCAGGCAGTTGGCATCCACAATGTTGCATTACTGCCACCTGCAGGTGACCCTTGGCTCTACAAGTACAGAAATCACTTTTGCAGCTATGTGGTGCAAAAGGAACTTGTGAGCGACAAAACAGCATTTGAGACTCGCAGCGGCAGATTCAAGCAGTTGTAGTTATTGACTTGTGTTTGTGATAGAAATATATCCAAGAAAAAAAACATATATTTGTGAGAAAACATTCTACAGGTGTGCAACTCTCATTGCATGAATTCACATACTGATTTGCATATTTTGTTCATGACTTCACATTGTTTGATCCGGGTGTGTGAATGTGTTTTGCTACAGTTGCTGCAGTGAACATGGTGTGAGCAGATGAGTTTCTTAATTTGTGATTCGCAGCGTAGGATTTGTACACCTGCTATGAAGAATTTAAGAAGGTGTAACTGCTGTGTTGTGTTTGTGGGAGAGAAAGTAATTCTACAGGTTTGCTGCTTTGTAAAGCATTTTTCTCTGTGACACATGTAGACAATTGTGACTACAAATTCCACTGTCACAGGTGCTCAGCTGTGTTGCTCCAGTAATACCTTCATATTAAAGTCCAAGTCGAGTTGCAAGTCTTATTTGATTTTGTCAAGTTGAGTCTAAAGTTACCAAATTTGTGACTCGAGTCCACTCCTCAGAGTATTACTGATCAATATTGCTGATTGATCATTACTACAATAGGAAGTCCATAACGTGCACTGACGATAATGAAATACACTAGTACTCACCTGGGTTTTACATCATCCACTCTGTTTTCTACAGGTAGATACTTTCTGTCCTCTTGCCCATTGAAGTTACTTGATATGAGCTGAACACATCGGGTTGATGTATAACTCAAGATGTTGTTTGCTTCCTGTTGTGACCTTGGCTGAGAGAGTGAGTGATTTGGTTGCTCTTTTAGTCAATCTGAGCTGTATGATGATTTTAGAAGACTTCAGTGACACCATATTAAGCCGAATTCAACCTTCATGTCAAAGAATATCAGAAGTTCATGAAGGTCCGGAACCATCCAGAGACGACCCAGTGATGGCATATCACTAGCGTAGTATGTAGTGTTGAGCAGGGACCTTCCCTATTAATTGTATGTACTGTGCAATCTTGGGACGGCCAATGTTTTGGGGCTTCCAGTGTAGCCAGCGGATAACAGATCGGCTATCGTCAGACAACGATTTGAATGCAGATAAGTAAAAGAAAAGCAAATAAAAAGCTAAGTTCTAGGATTCCGAGATAGATAAAAAGCTAAATCTTTGTCAGATGATATCCAATGGGTTCCAAGATTGCATTTGGGCCAAAGCATTCCGCCTGCTTTGCTCTCCACACAGACTGTTTACCTGCATGCAACCAAAGCCTGCTCAAACGTTATTGGTCAATACTACTTGGACTACAAACAGAAACCAGAACGCTTCCAATACCAAAATCTTGTCTCTTGCCTACAGATTCTGCATTCATATGCAGATCGCCGGCGGAGGTGATCTACTGGACCAATTCCAAAACATTTGGTAAGTATTACTCATTTAGACCCGAAAATTTGTAAAAAATAGGGACCAGGTTTAAAAATACCGGAGTTTCCCTTTAACAATTTGTGTCACGTGTGTAATCTGTACCAAAATAGAGACATCAAAATGATAATTTGTGGTTTTAGGGGGAGTTACTTTCTGTGACTAGTTCTAGCATATCACCTCCCAGCTCAAGCTCTGTACTCACACACATAAAAGTGATATCAATGATCTCATTTACAGTAACACTTGCACAAAAAAAGTCCCCTATGCAGCCATAGTTCACCAACACAGGTGTTTTCATTTGCCTGGTTACACCTGATTAGACTTCTTGTCTACACTGTGTAGTGACAGCTTTAAACAAACTTTAGAAAACCTACCTTTTTAGCCTGGCTTTTCCTTAAAATATTTAGAGGCTATTATTTAATTTTCATCTCATATTGTCTTTTTTCTCTTTGTTTTCACTGTCTTTAAAATATATATTTATTTTGCTTTTGTCCTTTTTATTATTAATTAAATTTAATTCAATATCTCTATATTTACTTTTCATCTTTTTAGTATTAGTGCCAGTTCAAATGCTTTACTGGCCACTGACACACCAACAAGACTGCCCTGTATGAAAGGTGATTGATTGACATTTCATCTCTTAAATGAAATTATTCATATTCAAATATATGAAATATTAGCATAATTGATCAAGTATTGCCAGCATCAAGCACAAAATATTGGTATGTTATTGACCTACACCAACAGGTATCAGTGTAAGCCCTCTCAGTTGCTGGGTGTAAATGGCTTTTAGTCGCAATAAAGTAGCCTTGCGTGTTCACATGGAGGCTGCGCAGTCTGCCTAGCAACAGGCTCTCACACTACAGCCTACCTGTAGCTCCTGCCAGTTTTAGCATGTGTGTGTGTTTTGTGCCCTGTGGGAAATTAACTCTGTGAGTGAAGAGCATGTGTGAAGTGTGTGTGTGTGTGTGTGTGTGTGTGTGTGTGTGTGTGTGTGTGTGTGTGTAAATAATTCATTATGTTCCCCTGTGATGAATATCATGAAGGGGGAGGATGTGATTGTCTCTCCATGCCCGTACCAAACAATTACTAAGCTGCCTATAGATTTAATGTATGTACATTTTCATTTACACATTTTATTTTTCACATTTTATATTCAACATAATAAATTAGAGCCTATTAAAGAAGTTGCTGCTGATTGTGTGTTTGTTAGTTGATTATTTTGATAGACAAACCTGGTGGCAAAATAGACTCTTAAATGAAAGGTCAGATGACTGCACATCATCCAATCAAAGTGGCTCCATTAATAATCCAGGGCTTGTGGTACTCTGGGCCAAATTTCTACCCAGGCCAGGTGCCAAAGTGTAAAGTGAGTGTAAGTGTAAACTTTCAATGTAATCAAACATAACACAAGATTATGTGAGATATTACATTCTCACACAAGAAACACAGTATGACAAGCTACCACATACAAATGTATGTAATATACAGTATTTACAGCTGTTTCTTATAGTTAATTTACACTCCACACCAGTGGGAACACGTGACGATTACAGGGGGAACTGTAACCTCAGAAAACCCCCAGGAGAAAGCAGTGCCAGTTTCAGCTGCAATGAAAGCATCAAAGGTGACTACTGAGGGGTTATGAGGATTTAGAGGTTATTTAAACCAGTCAAAGGTGCTGATAAGGATCATAAATCCTGTAGAGACAAAGTTGATACATTTGGAAAAGTATATGGAAATTTATTTTCACAAGACAACACAACTAATCAAGTGAGATTTTAGTCACTCCAGAAAGATTCAATCAGAACCACTTTTTTTTTTTTTAGACAAAATAAAGTGAAAAAGCAAACCTCAGTCTCAACAAACTTATCTTCAACAGTGATATTCCGTACAACTTGTTTTTTCTGTGTGGGAGGAACATACACAAAAACTGCAGTTACGGAAGCTGTGAAAGTGGCTCCTATAGTGCAGTTCACGTTTTCACGACAGAAATACACCAATTTAAATAATTGAAATGTACCAATTAATTGTAATTGATGTAAATGCCTGTCCCTATTTTTAATGGATGTAGCCATTTTTCTGGCTCTGACAAATGAAAATGTGCACATGAAAATCTCCATTCTTAGTCCAGCCTACACAGCTCTGATTGGTCAGCACTCTCTCTTACCTGGAAAACCAGGCAAATGTGTAAAAGAGCATTTAGCTTCCCTGGCTGCACAGGCTAGATGCTTCATCTTTCTCCTATGATACGCATTTTTCACTAAAGTGAGTTTTTTAAACAATCACATATTTAACAGCAAAATTATAAAGCTACGTTAATAAAGGTTTTTAGATTAACAATGAGTCATATGACCAGATTTAATGTGAAAGATGTCACTCGTAGTGACAAACCCACATAAAATGATCTGACTGCAGTTCCTAGCCCCCTTCAGCTTGTTGTTTTGGTTTTACAGCCCGCAATTTTACTGTTTTAGTTCACTATCACCACAGCAGGCAGCTGCAGTGAAAAAGCTCTGATAAACCCACTGTACACTACCTACCCAGCAAACAACAAACAAGCTGAAGAGAACAGAACTAAAAGGAGAGTGAAAACTGGACTTAAATTCATCAAGTGGACACCACTCCACACTAATGCTAATGTTGCTCACAGTCTGATGGATTTGAAAATGTAGGAGACTTTGCTAACAAGTTAGCCATGACAACTTTATTAGGTGAAAATACTGTATGTCTATATTGTATACAGTTCGGAAAGCTGTAAAAATGTCTTTTTTTGGCCTCTTGGTGGCATCAGGACATTTTCCAGTAAACTGTATCACAGTTTTTTAGAAAAGCCGTTATAAATTCTACAACCATCTCAGAAAACCTGTGCAACATGCTAGAGGGAATGTTTTGACTGATTGCACACAGTGGTGCATACAGGGTGAGGAATTCCAGTAGTTCAGTCAGCAACCTTTCTCACTGTGGAGTCCATAGCAAGTGCAGTATTTCTTCTTTTTTTCATAAAAAATGTCATTTTGTCCTTTTATCAGAATGAGCTACCAGCAGGTATAGAATAGCCTGAAGCCTCTCTAATGGACAGACCTGCTAAGATGGCACATTGTCTTCTGGCACAATACAACTACTGTACAAAAATAAAACATCTCCATCTTTTTAATTACACTAATTTCACAGCTCTTTCAAAGTAGCTAATGTAGCTTAATGCATTATTTAATCATTCAGCTTATTAATCCATCATACAGCTCAGTGAAGTTAAATTGATGCCCAATTATGATTCTGTGTTGTGTAGCAGCCCAGACGCTCAGTAATACTGTCTGCTAGCACCAAGCCCTCCCTCAGCCCCCCACCAACTGCAGCTCTCCTCTCTTTGGCCCCTTAATCACTGAGAAAAAAGAGAGGTGAAACTAGAAGGAGGAAGTGTTTGAATGGCAAGAATGAAGAAAAGGGTGTTTTTTATCTCTCTCTCTCTGCTTCCCTTTCCCGCTCTCTCCTTTATTCCTTTATTTGCGCTCACCTCTCATCCCATCCCTCCCTCTGTATGCCTCCACCCTCTTTACTCGGTTGCCATGCTGAGCCGAGCTGCCGCTATCTTCTTTTGCATGAAGGCTCACTGATATTTTCTAAAGTGAAGCAGCCTTACACTGTGCAGATTAGTGAGGTGGGACGGACTTTGGAGTTGCCAGGGAAAAGTAAATCCCTTTAAAGTCCTAAAGGAGCATGAAGTCGAGCATCGCTGCACACTATCCATTTCTCACACACGGCCCTCTTATCTTTTCATGGTGCCACAAGGCAAAAGTAAGTTTGTTATCGCTCATTTATTAATTGTTGAGGAAGTTATGTCAGTAATTGTGAACACAGTATAACAAAGCTGCAATTAAATGTAATGATGTATGATTACACGCATAAAAAAAATCCTTCACAACACTGTTCAAAACTCACAACATGTTGCTTTCAGCCACAACTCATGGTCTTTAGTATGGAAGAGGACAGTACAGAAGAGGTATTGGTAAATAAAGTTGTAGGTAAATTAATAAAAACAGTTAATGAAAACATTCATAAATATGATAATTAAATATGTCATGTTTCAATAGTTTATATGATTACAACTGTGTTATATTATATTGTCAATCATTTTGTTAGGTTTTAAGGATAGTTCTTTGCCGGACCCAAACACAGACCTTGAACCAAGTAGGAACAAGTAGGTAATTGAAGAAGGTGTTTATTTGCAATATGAACACGGACCCAAGTGATGGTAACATGGCGTATGTCTTCGATGGTGGAGCCAGAACATAGCGTGGCAGGTGGGGCTGGTCAGCGATGGCGTGGGTGGCGGTCCAGATGAGGAGACAGGAGGCAGCAGGAACTAGCATCCGGGATGCGGTAGCGTAGAGCAGGCAGGAGTAGACGTGGCACTGCATGAAACAAACTGCCAGTGTTCTGTAGCGGAGAGCAGACGAGTTATCAAACAAGCAAGGCTTCAGAGAGTACTTAACTTAGATTCAAAACATGAGGAGGTACCACTCAAGTGGACTGGACGATCTGGCGATGAGCACACGTCTCTTCCTGGTATTTGTATTCAGCTCAATTCAGTTTTATTTATATAGCGCCATATCATAACAACG
>LKNJ01009503.1:0-22850 GCA_002120245.1 Maccullochella peelii | reverse complement strand
TAGTTTGTTCAGTAAATTCCTGGGTTACATTTTCATAGTCATTTTCATCATCACTGGTTTCTGCTTCATCTACTTGTCCCTCTCTGTTGTACTCTATATTAACAAAAACCTCTGCAGCCTCTTTATAATTGTCTGCGATCTCTTCTTCCTCATAATCATGATCATCACCATCCTCATCCTCCACTCCTTGTTCTGTCTGTTTCCTCACGGTGTCCACTGGCTCAACGTTCACATAGTCCTGCTCCTCCTCATCTTCATAACTGTCCCTGACAGTCCCTGAAACACAAGCATCAGGATGGATATTTATTCTTGATCGACATTGCTATCACTGGAAAGAGCAAGTTGTGCAGATTCCAGCAGGCTGTGTATGATGTCTGTGTATTACAATTTACCCAGCCCAGTATTATTATAGAAAGTGAGAATTTTAAATTCTCACTTTCACAAATTTTTGTAATGGACATAAAATTTAAAATAAAATAAAAATGTGTCAATCAGGTGGTAAGGATTAAGTTCAGGACAGACTACAGGCAGGTCCTTTTAAAGACACTTTAGACAGCAGTTTGTGTCGGCAATTTCTTCAGGAAATTTGAGCTGCCTACCGAGGTCAACTGTCATTTCCCAGTCTTTTGCTGTAGTGAGGATCCCTGTACCCCCATCTCCTTGCCTTCCTTCTTCCCTGTCCTGGGGAAGCTGATGAGGCAAGCTGATGGTCTTCCA
Source organism: Maccullochella peelii (assembly GCA_002120245.1). Classification (NCBI taxonomy): domain Eukaryota; kingdom Metazoa; phylum Chordata; class Actinopteri; order Centrarchiformes; family Percichthyidae; genus Maccullochella; species Maccullochella peelii. The sequence goes on along the minus strand of LKNJ01009503.1, from coordinate 22,133 downwards.
CACAGTAAATGGGATTCTCAGCTAGTCTCCACCTTTGGAGGTTTGTTGTTTTTGGTAGGACATTATAGACGGGAACAAAGCAGAAACTTGAACGGATGCCCCTCCATATTCCAGATGTTCTTCCATCCCAGCGATCTTCCTCGCACACTGTCCCAACGGTTCCAGCTGCCTTGCTGTCTCATGGTCCTCTTCCTCTGCCACACGGATATCTGGCAGTGGTTTTATTGCTCCTGAGCCTCAATTGTACTGGATAGAAGACCTGAATCTATTTCAGATACAACTACCCATCTCTCAGCAACCTTAGATAGAACATGAAGGATGTTTAGGGGCCTGTACTGTACTTAGTAACCTCAGTTAGATCCCTAGATTTCAACATACTTATTTGTTTTCTCTTATTAATTTATTTAATATTGAACCATTTGGGTCTCCATACTGTATGAAGTGACATACTAGATTTTGATTCAGATTTAGACTCTGGCCACTAGTTTGATTGTGCACAGATGGTGAATAATAACCCAGGGCTATGTTTTCACTCAGGCAGTCACAATATTTCCCCTTGGATCAGCATCCACTGAGCCAAATGTGATTTGTTCTGTCTGGAGGCTGAAGAATTTTAGTGGTAAACTAAAACCTAACTGATCTGCAATAACATTCTGCGAAGCTGCATGAAAGTTCCCGGTATCAGTAGCTTATATGACAGTAACCATGTTGCCATCAGTCTAGAGGCCTATATGTTCTTCAGCTATTGTCCATAAATTAGAACAGTGCTTAAAAATGTACAGTCTACTTACATTTAATGACAACACTTGTTGGTGTTGTTTTGGTAAAAGTGAATTTCCTTGACTGCTGGCTCGGTGTGTGTGATGTCAGAGCCAGGCGATAGTCACTGCCAGGATGGTGGGATGAAATGGAGCAGGTGATGTCAAAGCTGTAACTCCTGGTGACCTCTGCACCTTCAGGACCCCAGACCAGCCCTCCATCAGGAGAAGTCAGGTAGATGCTGGGCTGCTGCAGTGGCACTGGGTAGAGAAGGAACAACAAGGTAAAGAAGCTATACTTTTCTGTCTCTGACTAATCAATTTACTAATTTTGTGTTCCTATCATATATTTGAGCGGGTATTTTCCAGTGTGGTCACTTTCCAAATGTTCTTTTTGTCCCCGTCACTTTTATTGTTTCATTTTGAATTTCTTACTAAAGTCTCTCTTAATTTTGTGCTCTGACTGTCCTCCTGCCATTACTCCAAATGAGAGAAGATCTGAGTTGAAACACTCGTCTGAGTTGCCTTAAGTTATTACCGTGCGCTCACAGTAATACCTTTGTTGAGCAGCTGTAGTGTAGTGCTCTGAGGCCTCTCAGGCTGCATACAGGCTGCTCTACCATATTGGAAAAGGTTGTTTGGGGCTGTATGAAGCCTGGAAGGAATACCTTCAGAAACTACTCAGTAATGGGTAATTATTGTTAATTAAATGATATATGAATTTAAAACTGCATAATGTGATTATTCAATGTTTTTAACTATGCAATAAAACATTGGTAAAGCATTTTTAAATAATTATTGAAATAACTGCAAGAAATCAGCTCCATTATTCTGGTTAAGAAGGATGAAATGGGGGGAGGGAAATCATAAAATGTAATGAAAAAGAACTTCAAAGTGACTCAAGTGAAAAAGAGATATCATTTTTCCATTTTGCTATTTAGTAATTTTGTGTTCCTATCATATATTTACAATTCGTTTGTCTTCTGCTTGAATGTTGACTTGTTTCTGTTTCAATCCCTTTTAATTCTAGTCAGTCTGCATATATCTGTAGGGTTGTCTGCCTCAAGTAAATGCCCATTTAATTTGCCTTACACGATGACTGAAGTGAAGTTGTGGCCTGGCACTGGCACAGGATCTTAAAAGGAACATTTCAGTTGATAACTGAACTTACCAGTTGTAGAAAAACCTTCTCACCGTGCTATAAGGATGTTACACTTCTTCCTGCTTTGGCACTGAAACACTTTTGTTTGAAGCAGTTTAAACAAACATCCATGCTATTGTTTTAATTAAAAGCTACACTAAAGCTACCTTTGAGAAATGTTTACACTGTTCAAGTGCTGTTACACTACTGTTGTGTTTTTTACTTTTCTTACCAGAACTCAAGAGGTTTAGCCACATCGCAATGATTTAGTATGTCTTTCTTTTTTGTTTTCCATTACCTCTGCAGGTCGTGGTGGTGTGTGTCTGTATGTCTTATTATTGTATTTCTCTGGCTGTTTGGAGCACTTCACACACATCTCAGGATCAACCCTTGTACCCTGAACACTGACAACATTTGGCACTGACACTGCTTACACACTAAAAACTCAAACTCTGAATTGACTTGGGTCTGGTCCAATCACAAACAAGAAGAGTTGTCCCTCCCTTTCCGTAATCTGAAATGTCATTGTGTTTTGTGTAATGTTGTTGTGTTTTGACCTTCAGGGCCACCGTAATGATCTGCATTGTGAACATTACACAAGGTGACTCCATATCTTTCTGCTTTATCAGTGAATTTGCTACTTTGAATTGACCCTCTGTATGTGTTATGTAAATTGCCTTGAATGCAATTCATGCAACACTGTGACTGGCTGCTTCACACAAAGGGGAGTGGATTTAGGCCAGGCAGTGAAATTTAAACACAATGATAAGAAGAACGGCTCTCACCAAGTACGACTCGGTTTGAATGTAACATTACTAATCATTATTATTACTAGAATCATTAATCCTTATTATAATACACTGTAAAAAGGTTGCTGTAGATTTTACAGTAACTTACTGGCAGCTGGATGCCAGTAAATTACTGTAAAGGTGTTTACAGTATTATTACTGTTTATTCATTTACGGTATTATTACTGTTACTGTATATTCATTTACAGTATTATTATTGTATATTCATTTGCAGTATTATTACTGTATATTCATTTACAGTATTATTACTGTATATTTATTTACGCTATTTATTACAGTTACTGTATTTCCATTTACAGTATTACTACTGTATGTTTATTTACGTAAAGTATTATTACTGTATATTCATTTACAGTATTATTAATGTATATTCGTTTACAGTATTATTACTGTAAAGTATTTTTACTGTATTTTCATTTACAGTATAACTATTTTTAAATACAGTATTACATTAGTACTTTACTAACCCTAAAACTAACCCATTTACAGTAACCGCAATCACAATTTTTACTGAGAATTTTCTAGCATTATGTTACTGTAATAGAATTCAATTTCAGTACAACACTGTAAACCAGTTCTACAAAAAAAAAAACACATTTAGTCATGAACATTTGTCTTTAAAATACGCTTTTTAATTTTTAACATTTACTTAAAATGTCACAGGAACATTAAAATTACTATTCATCCTGAGGGGAACATGAATGTCTGCTGTCGAAATGTTGAGACATTTCACTCTGGACCAAAGTGGCATTACAAACAGGCATTACAAATATTAAAAAAACCAAAAAATTAGTTTGTGTTGTTGTGTTTCAGTAATTTTGCCAATCAAAGTCCACAAGCTCTCTGATGAGAGATGCCACGAAGGGATTCAGGCTGGTGCTTTTTCTTTGGACCCTCTTGCCAGATTTCCGGCTGATTTGTGACTTTGATTGGCATTTGGAGCCATCAGGGTTGATTCTCAGAATGAACCTGCGAGCACAAGAAAAAATGCATTATATTATTCTGTTTTATTAACAAACTGCCTTTAGACTAACTAACAAGACAACTTATTTTGTAAGTATAAAGTTATTCACTTTAAAAAATAAAATAAAAGATGTCTTCAAAGCAGCAGTCCTTTATCTAAATTTTCTAAACAGTTGCTGCTTTTGACTACATAAATACTTATAATGTAATTCGCTAAACTCTGATGCTAACAAATAATGTAACTGAAAAAATATACAGGAAATCAAACGCTCACTTGAATTGATTCACAGAGCATACTGAAACAAACTAAAACCGATGGCTACCTGGAAGGTATGAAATCAATCTAAAAATGTCAGCTGAAATATAATTTACAAATATAAATTATGCACAATTTGTAGTTATGGACTTATTTTATGAAGTACAAACCTCTGAATGAACTCCAGCGTACTGGCTGCCTCTTCCTGGTACTGCACATTGAAGACATAGAAGCAGCCAAACAGGACAGCTAATGCTGACGAAAAATCTGTCAGCTCTTGCGGCTGGATGATGACTCTGCCCTCCATAGTCAGCATCCACGCTTTGGCTTGGAGAACAGAATCCCCTGAAACAGACACAACATCCACCGACAAAGCAGCTTGTTAGTGCTATCATAGCCTACGGTCAGCCTATGGGTAAAAACTGCCATACCATAATGGGACTTATGGCTAACAACGATAGGTGACAACAAGGTGAGAGAGCTTAAAGGTGGTATTGTACTGACTAGATTATACTAAGAGGTGTTTCTAATTTTCAATAAAATAAACATTTCTGATATTGGTTAGCAAAGCTTGCTATTCCTTTTCTCTATTTCAAGCTACAATCCGCTCTGTTTAGCTGCGTGATGAGATTATACTAGGTGGACAGTGGTATAGCCTGGTAGCAGGGATTTGTCAGGTTCCTTCACCAAAGTGGAATAGAGCAGCTTTCTGTGCCGTCACACAGCCCAACTCTCTGCAATGTCCCAGCCAGCATTACAGACTGTTCCCCAGGTGCTTTTCCTGAGAACATAGTAGGCCCAACTAATCTGATCAGCACACCTGGGCACAGCAAACAAAGAACATACGGTAAGACATATCATTTTTGGATGGACCATGTGTTTTTCACGTTTGCCATTAGTTCAGACAGCGATTGTGTCTACAATCATTCATTTGCATACTTTGCATAAGACTGTTGCCACAGCTTGAAAAGTTGGTCCACACTTGCTACCATGAGTATGCTACAGAGCTTTCCATAGTAGGCTAAAGGCTGGAAAGTGACATTTCACCCTTGGAATTCTGGACTTCATGTTCCAGAGTCACAGTAGACTCAGTACTCGTGATGAATTGTAATCATTTTGGTGATCCTCTGGCTTTCAAGCGCCGGTCAGGTCAACATTTGTGACACTGACGCTAGTTCCTGATGTCAAAGTATGCAACCAACACTGGTTCCTAATCAAACATTACAAACTAACTGATGCGTATATTAACACAATCCTCAGCTCTCAGGACAAACACAATTTCTTCAAACCACATTTTACAACAATTCAAATCTGTTGAACTGATTTTATTTTTCTTCTAAACTAGTAAATTATTGGGTACTTTGGATTTTTGCATTAAAAATGCTACAAAGAACATATGCTGTGCATGTTTCTGTTTATACAAACATGTACCCAGACAAGAAAATAAGAAACAAATTCACAGACAGAAGATGGTCATGGTGTCAGAAAAGAGGAAGTTAATATTTCAGTGCAACCACATGGGTTTACGTGTGTTCATGGGTATGTATGTTCACACGTCAAATGCATGACTTTTATTCATCATGGTTATATGTTACACAGGAAGGGCTCCAGAGCTCTAGAGTTTTGGGCCGTCTTGCCTGATTAAGCTTTTGTCACTTGTGGAAATTAGGTTATACAGCACGAGTCTCTCATAGGAGGCAACTAGCTGCTACCATTTATATTTAGAGAGAAGTTCAAATGTTGTTTTAATTCCTTGACCAGTAGTCTCCAACTCAACACAAGTGCTGCTCAGTAGGATCAAATTTAGGACTGATAGTGTGACCCAACACATTGCAGCTTGACATATACAGTTCAGTTCTACTTCACACAATCTTCAGTTTCTAACAGGGCTCTGTGGGTTTAACCTCTCACTCTACTGGATCAAAACACTGAAATTTGTATCATGCATGCAAAGTCAGCCAATTTTCAAGCCCAGCAGAGCTCACCATAAAGTCCCATTACCTGATTTCTTTTAATGGAAAGTGATGGCAGTTGTTATCAGTATCAACAACAATATTTCAGTCATTGTTAGTTCCTGTTCCTTACTGCTGTCCTTTAGCTTGAAAAATAATGGTAAACAGCAAAAAGGTGACGGCTGATTGGCTGATACTGAGGTACTGCATCATGTGACACTACAACTTTATTACATGACAGCAGACGTTTTTCACAGCAAATGAGATAAACTCTGGCTTGCAGATGCAAACTTAGATTTTAAATTGCTTACACGCATTTCTCAATACTGAGAAATTCACTTTTCCAAAACTCTTCACACAGTCAGCACAACAAGTCAATGTGGACTAAAATGTGGATCACTTTTCATTGCTTTTACACAAAATGCATTCATTGACCATATCTTTTTTCTCACTCAACCTCAACCACCACCATAACTCTCTGTATTTACACTCCATATTGCACGTTCAGATACTATTTTAATTTAATCTAATTTAAATTTACGTTCAAAACCTAATTTAACACAAAATTAAGAGAAAATCTGAGGTGACCGTGGATGTATAAAGAAACAGGATGTGACTCACGCAGAAATCATGTTTAGTCACGTTTCTTCACGTTATGTCATTTTATTCTAATGAGTTAGCTAATGTAATGTCAATTTACTAACTTACCATTACATGAGTCAACTACCCATACAGCTACTGTAGCTAACGTTATGTGGCGTTCAACAAGCTCATAAAGTGATTTTTAGTATGATTGTTTTGACCATGTCACTTGGGTAAAAGCACTGGGCTCGCCACATAACGTTAGCTACAGTAGCTGTATAGGTAGTCGACTCATCTTGCTAACTTCATGAGCGTGTTAAACATTGTTGTAACATTATAATTTTACTGTACGCGTTAGCTTGGTGTCTGGCATGAGCCACTTGTCATAGTAGCACATCGTAGTAAGCTAGATCGATATTGAAATATCATGTCAATAAATTAGGTCTCTACTGTGTTGCAAAATGGCATGCAATTAATGAAAAACATATGCTGTGTGACAGAACAAAATACTGTATTACTGTTACTGAGTTTAATTCTGTGACATTGTATTCCTTTCTTCCTTACTCTCTGACATATTCCGTGTTTCACTGGAAGTTATAGCAACTAGAGGTGGTAAAGGGCATGAAGCCATTGACTGGCGACCAAATGAAACAGACAACATATATGACATAGGTCTGGTCATTTTTAGACATTTTAATGCGGAAATGTTACATATTATACCTTTAAACGGTGAGCACAGACAAACCTTCCCCCTTTAGCAGCTGAATGTAAATCTAACTGCACATACATTATTCTGCACTGTGAAGCTCAAGCATCGCAATCAAGTAACATTAAGTAAAACACATTTTTAGTGGAGGGGGCTTTAACTTTGAAAGTCAGTAACATAACTAGAACACATTTGAACCACTTACAAACCTATCAAAAGTTAGAAAATTCAGATCTCAAGCTGATTCTGAGAAAATGGTTTATGTATTCATGTCAAACAGGTTATGGTACAGCCCACTTTAATGGATTACCCAAACAAACAATAGCAAGGCTCCAGTTTATTCAAAATGCCCAAATATCATTCCAACACATAAATCACTTCACTAACCTAAACATTTTGATAAACATCCTCATCTTCTCCATAAATGTCAATAGTTTGTTCAGTAAATTCCTGGGTTACATTTTCATAGTCATTTTCATCATCACTGGTTTCTGCTTCATCTACTTGTCCCTCTCTGTTGTACTCTATATTAACAAAAACCTCTGCAGCCTCTTTATAATTGTCTGCGATCTCTTCTTCCTCATAATCATGATCATCACCATCCTCATCCTCCACTCCTTGTTCTGTCTGTTTCCTCACGGTGTCCACTGGCTCAACGTTCACATAGTCCTGCTCCTCCTCCTCCTCCTCCTCTTCATAACTGTTTCTGTCAGTCACTGAAACACAAGCATCAGAACAAATTTGTCATAAATATGAACTTAAATCTCTAAAAGTCACATAACTTACACACTCTAAAAAACAAACATTTACATATAAGTGTCTCCTGAAAATATGAAAAGCAAACAGCAACAGTTAGTCTTGTCATGTCATGTATTGTGTGTCCTGGTGAGCACACACATTGAGTTTGGACGAGGTCTCCATGCTGCTTGGCTCGTCGTCTTCTCCTGAGGACCAGACAGACCACCACCAAGACCATCAGGAGCAGCAGCAGCAGACCTCCAGCAGCTACTGAGGAGACCAGCGGCAACAGATGCACTATAGAGAAAAAACATTTAACACTTTATCCTTATAAATATCCATCACTCCATCATGCTTTGGTTAATCGCTATGGGAAGGTGTTTCCTACATCCTTTCTATTCCAAAATCGTGTTTGTGTGACTGACATAAAGAGTCGCTGATTTGATGATTTTTGATTAAAATTCAATAATTACGCAAGGTTTCATATACATTTAAGTCAGTATTCTTTTTCATCTTAACATCCTTCCCAAAAGTTTCTCCTTTTCAACTTTTTCATTTTCCTTCTCTTTTAGTTACCCTGAGTTATATTTGTCATTCAGCTATTGTACATAAAACATAGCAATACTTAGTTTAAATTCTACAGTCTACTTACATCTAACGGTGACATTCATCATCGCAGTCACAGTAGAAGTGAATCTCCTTGAGGACAGTGTGACTTCGTACACACAGCTGTAGTTGCCCTGGTGTTCATACTCAGCTACAGGGAAGTTAAAGGAGGCTGATTGGTTGACTGCTGGCTCGGTGTGTGTGATGTCGGAGCCAGAGAAGATGAGAGAGAAACGTCCTCCAGCATAGGTGGAGTTAATGGAGCAGGTGATGACAAAGCTGTAACCCCTGGTGACCTCTGCACCTTCAGGACTCCAGACCAGCCCTCCATCAGGAGAAGTCAGGTAGATGCTGGGCTGCTGCAGTGGCACTGAGAAGAAAGGGGTAAAATAAGATCAGCAAAGGTGACATTAAGATGGATTCTGCACACATAAGTTTTACAATTCTGAAAATCAATGCAGAACACAACTAATCTTCATGCTAAACTTTCCATTCATAAAACTTTAAAGAGTAGAGAAGATAGTATGTGCTGATACTTTCAATTTGAGTTGACATTAGCGTGCCAGCAACTTTACCGTGTTATTATTAATTAATTGATTCATATACAAGTGAATTCATAAAATAATTATAATTATTATTTGTTTTAACTATGGAGTAATATATATTGGTAAAACATTTTAAACAGTGAAAAGCTAAGAATTTTACTTTTTTTATTATTCCAAGATGAAAAAAATTTAATGAAAAAATAATTTCACAAGATTCACAAACTTATCTTAAAAAAGGCTTTTAAATGATCCTTGTTCATTTTCCCATTTAGTACTTTGCGTATATTTCACACCCTGCATTTGTCCCCCTTTTGATGGAGACATTTTCATTTAATTCCTGCTCACTTATTTAAAAAGGTACTCAAATGAATCAGCTTTTCTGTAAATGTGTCAGTGTAAGGCTGTATTCGGACCAAACAAAGAAGTTAATCACCGTGCAGGCGCTTGGCGCTGTATCACTCTTCAAGTTGGGATTTCTGGTTAGTATTTCTACTTGTGCTACAATCAGCGTGGCCATGTGGTGACACTCCCACACCACCGCACAACCCTGCGCTAGTCGCCATACAGTGCACAATAACAATATAAGGTTTCCTTCCTGTGTCCCCATAAGGACTGAACTAGTTACATAATGATCATCAGTGAGTTCTTTATACAGTGACATTTTCCCACAATGTGTTTCTACACTAATGCTGTGTGTTTCATGTGTTTTATTTTTATTTTTTGTTTTCTTACCAGTAACTGAGAGTCCGACAGAGTCACTTAAATTGGAGCTGAAGTCTTGACTTGAAACCCATATTTGATACTGACACTGGTACAATCCCTCATTATCAAAGTCCACTTGGAGGATATTGAAGGTAGCAGAGTTGCTATGTGATGTTTGATTCTCTCTAAATGAGCCTGAGGTCTGGTTCAGAATGAATGTTCCATTTAAAAGCTGTTGAGTCTGAGTTGAGACTGAACATGTGATGCTGACGTTCTGACCCCAGGTGACCTCACCAACAGGATTCATGGAGATGCTGGGCTTTGGGAGGGTCGCTGAAAAAGAAGCACAATAATAAAATGTTAGGTGTAGGTTGCAGCCTGCGAGCGCCTGCTCACCGATCACACTAACACATTAATTAGTTCAGAGGTGCTGGTAGGCGTGTTTAGACTTTGGACAGAGCCAGACAGGCTCTTTGCCTCTTTTCCAGTCTTTGTGCTAAGCTAGGCTATCCACGTCCTGTCGTCAGCTCTACTTAACACACAGACATGTCTGTTTCAGGCTTTTCATACATATGCCGTATGAAAAGTTATGACATTTCACTAATCTCTGAGTTTAATGCCTCGAGACTGCATTGGCATCAATCAGGGATCCGAACCCTTGACTACTTGAACAATCTCCTGACCCTATTTACACTTAGTCACTTAATGTGTCTCGGGAGGCTCAGATAGGTGTCCTAACTCAAAAAAGCTAAGTGTAAATGCTTTAAAGAATCATTTGAGACAGATTGAAATCCCAGACACATTCTAGCCAGATGTTGGAAAGGTGTAAATGCACCTGTCTCTCCAAGATGCAAACCTAATCTTCTAGTCTGTAAGGGGTCTGTAGACGGCCTCTACAGGGTATCTGTGATAATGGGAGCTTAAATTACCCACTAGAATTGGCCGTTGTACTGTCACAATAAAAGTATTATTGATGTTGTTGTTATTTGTATCATTATTAGTAGTAGTGGCATTATTACTGATAGTTAGTAATAACTACATATAAGAGAAATCATTACAACATATTTCTCACCTGAACAGACCACACCAGCGTCCTCATGGTGTCCACAGTTGTGTGTCCCAAATCCTCCATGCTGACACTCAGTTATAGAACTTTCACTTCCTGAACAGGCCACATCATCAAGCCAGATTTGTCCGCTTCCTTGACCAAAGTGGGCCGACTGAGGGGCACTCAGTGCCGTCCCACAGCCCAACTGTCTGCACACCACCTTAGCATCTTTTAAGTCCCATCCGTCATCACAGACTGTTCCCCAGGCGCTGTTATAATAGATTTCAACTCTTCCAGAACACAGCATAGACCCAGTCAATCTCATCTTAATGTCTATTGACAGCAAAGACATACAGTAACATACAACATTTCAACATTTACACTGAACATAAATGAAAAACCATGAGGATATCACACAGGAGAATGGACTGACCTGCAGCAGGTGAAGATAAGGTCAAGAGAAGAGAGACTACAGGGGAGGAAACAAACACCATGTCTCATTATATCAGCCGAAACATGCTGAAATATACTTTTTTCAAACTGAACACTAATCCTCAAAGTCCTCCTTCCTGTACTATCTGTACACAAAAAACTATTCATAAGTTTGAATTACAGAAAATGCTTCTCACCTATGATCAAATAGAACAAGTTTCTCTGTCGTGTGCTCCCCATGGCTGAGGCAGAAAGGATGCTCTGTATGAGTGGTCAGTGACAGAGCAGAGGGTTTGATAACTGAACTGAAAGCTGGGGAGGAGAGACACTTCACACTGCTGTTCTTCCTGAAACACTTCTTCTTTTCTTGTGCTTTTTCAACTTAGTTCTATAGTAATACTTAAAAACCAGTGTGCTGCAGTGCGAGCAATATTCTATTTGTTGTAGTTTAACAAGTTCAACAACTATGTCCCATCTGCAGCCACAAAGATATTTCAAATTTGTCATTTCGTGCTTTCAGAGAAATGTACTTTTAACATATGACTAGTTTCTTTGGCAGCTATATGGAACTTCAATTAAAGTGAATTCAGCATGAAAGTACAGTAATTGGTGGACCATAATTTGGGAAAGTTTGAGTTAGAACAGTTTGCAGTATAAACACAACGAGGCTGTAAAGGCGGACAAGTGAGTAGAGAGTTTCTGTGTTCAGTGTGACGACGTTTAATTTCCCCGACAACCTCTGTAGTCTCATTTAGCTACATGTCAGGAACCGCCTTTTTTAAGACACGTAAAAGCTTCAAAATTCAAGAGTGGGGTATTTAGTGACGTATTTGAACAAAACGTGAAAATCTCTTAAGCTTCTGTTAACCACAAACCTTATTTCAGGCATCTAACCAAAAACCCATTCAAGAAACCCACTGACTTCCCGACGAGGAAACCACAAGTGAAAAAAATTCTGACTCATTTCCGCGTCTCAGGACTCATTCCTGCAGCACTCTATTGTCATTGTCACTCATCAAGCATGTTAGCATGCTGACGTTAGCTTTTAGCTCCAAGCACCACTGTGTCTAAGTACAGCTTCACAGAGCTGCCAGCATGGCTGTATACTCTTAGTCTTGTTGTCTTCTGAAACTTCAATTACACTTTAGATGAAAACCTGTCATTGCCGTTTGCCATTGAATCAAGTATACAAAGTGGTTCATGACTGCATGTTTCACAATTACAATCTTTTGAACATAGGCAGTGCATGTATCTCTTCTACATTTTGCAAACAGGTTGAAAGTATGACTCCAAATATTGAGCATACTGAATACAGTTACCCAGTAAAAATAAATATATAATTCAGACAAGAAAATAAGAGAGGAAAGGAAACAAATTCACAGACAGATGATGGCCATTTTGCCAGAAAAGAGGAAGTTGATATCTGAATATGTGCAACCACATGTGTACATGTCTGCGTGTGGGTATGTATGTTCACACGCAAGATGGACGTGTATATTCATTGTGGTTAAATGTTAAACAGGAAAGACAACCACATGATCAAGGACCTTTATCTTATTTCTTGAAATGCTCATTAGATTTATGTACAATGAGAGTCTCTTGCAGGAAGCAACTAGCTGCTACCCTCTGTGTATAAATGGTAGCAGCTAGTGGTCTCTCAAAGGAAGCCACTAGTTGCTACACTGAGATTTTCATCATGCATGCTCAGCCAGCCAACCAATATGACATTCACAAACAACTGCATCCACTTTCCGTCAGCTGTTCAGAGCAAAATTCCTTCCACAGTTTTTCAGAGCTACTCTGTGTGAACTACTAGTCTGGGAACTCATTGAGGTGGTATGGCCTGACCCATAATAAGGATCCCTACAGAGATAGACCATTTTGTTAAAGAGTAAGATCCTTTTTGTTTAACCAGAAACAGAAGTGTCGCTCAAGGAAAAGTCTCGCTTTGAAATGTCACGAGGGGTTGAGTTGTTGCAGGAAGACAACGGTGGAAACGTGAATCAGAGTTGTTCTGTCTCTGTAGGGATCCTTTCCATAATGTTGTCAGACACTTCAAATAACAATCTGAGCCTGTCAGTGGCAAAACAAGCACTATTAGTGGACGGACTTTTCACGGGCGCAATTGCCCGCATGGATTACATTGCAGCCATTGCAGCCCATTTGCGGATGCTGGCCGAGGCGATCTACTGGACCAATTCCAAATTTTTGGGAAGTACTGCTAATTTAGATCCCAAAATTTGTAAAAAAAAAACAACAACAAAAAAACAGGGCCCAAGTTGAAAAATACTGGAGTTTCCCTTTAAGGAGACATCGGCCAACTGAGCACAATTTCGAAAACCCTGACTTATATACATGACACTGAAATTGCCTTTTGATGGCAATTATAACCATTATCTCTAAAAATATTTCAGTCATTGTTAATATCTGTTCTTTACTGCAGTCTTTTAGTTTGAAAGGTAGAATTTGGAAACCTATGTCGCAACTACATTATACAGCCTGGAAGTTTGCATCACCCTGGTTCCCTCGACAAAAAGCCAATGGGATTTTTCCATTGGATTTTGGATTATTGCAGAAAATAAGCTCTGTGGCAAACAAACGGTTATGATACTTACATGTTTTGTTCAGAAAGATAATCTTCACAAATGAACGCCACTTTTATGATTTTTGAAGCATAAATGCAATCTCCAGAAGCAAAAAGCTAACATTAGGCTATAAGTGAACTACACCATGGTTGCATGACTTCAGCGTCACCACCACTAAGCTTCCAACTTGTAATTTGGTTTAGCGCGCTTACCTCTTCTACAGAAGCCTTTGGGAAAGTTTGAGTTATATAAGTTTGCAAGAGCGTGAGTATAAACACAATGTAGACTGTAAAGACAGACGAGTGAGTAGATGAGTTTCTGTGTTCGACGTGATGACGTTTAATGTCCCCGACAACCGTTAGCAACCGCCTTTTTTAAGACACGTAAAAGCTTCAAAATTCACGAGTGGGGTATTTAGTGACATATTTTATGTCATAGAACAAAACGTGTCTCTTAAGCTTGTGTTAACCCCAGACCTTATTTCAGGCATCAAACCAAAATCCCATTCAAGAAACCCCACTGACTTTGAGACGAGGAAACCGGGAACTCATTTCCAGGTTTTAGGACTCATTCCTGCAGCACTCCACTACATGACAAGACAGAGGGCTGCCTCTATTTCACTTTTTTTCCTAACAGAAATACCTCTATTTCAAATTTGATAAAATCAAAGATGATCCCTGCAGACACACAAGAAACATTTTGGGGTGAATCCTTTTCACAGGAATATCTTTAATCATTAGAGTGTTTGGGTTTAGGGCAGGGACTGAGAATTTGTCCTCTCATTTCACACCCCTGGTCTTATTAATACAGCAACTAGACAATCATAGATTAAAAACAGAATTTAGCAGAACTTTTGAACTTTTTGGAACATCCTGTTTCGAACTCATTGTGTGTGTTGTGCCTGTAAACACACCTGATTTCACAGGTATGTGCTGTACAGCTGATGTTCACAAACTCTGGTATGCAGATGTTTGTAACACACAGTGTAACCCAAATATGGGTCAGTCCTCTCAAGCTGATCCTGTGCCCTCCATAGGCATAAACCCATACACACACAAATACATCAACTTACTGTAAGGAAATCCTGAAGAATGCCAGAGAGAATTTGTACTTAAACACAGAGTTTATAGTCTGAACACACTTTTACTAAATCCAGCACATATGGAAACAAGTCAGATGTGTGGGTTTATGTTATTATACATTCTCGTTTATTAAGCAGAGTAGAAATAACTCTAAAAAGTGCACGTTTTAGCAAGGTCATACACAAACAATTACCTGTACATTTGAATAGCAATTGCGATCACATCTGCATCATTTTCAAACCAAGTTATGGTTTAAGGTTCAGGCACACTTCTCTTCTGCATTATGAAAAAGTAAAGTCCCTGTTTGAGCTGATAGACGGTTGTGTGGCAGCTGAGAAATCCATGTGGATGTGGCATAAGGTCATCGGAGGTCCTTCTCCTGGGCTCCTTCCTCCTCAGCAGGCTCAGCAGCTCTGACAACATCAAGGTTATGATAATCCACCTCAGTCGTCTCCTGTCTGCGTGCCTTCTGCCTTCTGGTGGCCTGGAGAGACATGACAACATGCACATTTGAGTGGTTGCACCTTTCCTCTCTTCAAGTCACATCTGCGCAGACTGAATTCTGGATTTTAGCCCAACGTCTGAGGAACAAAGATGTGCACAGTACCTTGCAGCAGAAATAAAGGCCAATGTTCAGCAACACCAGAATAAACAGCGAGACAACATATCTCATGATATAAACTGCTGGATCTGTTGAAAGAGATTTACATTATGAGAACACACACAGTAAAGAGAATACACGTTGACATGTTGGGAGGTAACTGTTTTATTACAATGTTAAGAATTGCTATTTGATTTCTTCTGTGTATTTGTATTAGCCACATGTGTTTAGCATTAGTGAGACATTTTATTTGTGTCTGTTAAATTTTGTAGCCTCAGAAACAAATTTCAGTGTGTTTCGGGGATATTGCATACTCTATGCAGCCTGTACTACAGTGGCCCTGAAGGTCAAAACACAACATTTCGCAAAACACAACATTTCAGATTACGTACAGTAAGAAAGTATGTTTACTTTCTGTATGACCTTTTTAATTCATACACATAGTCATTCATACACTCAGTATAGTCCTTTCACTATACTTGGATGTTGTGTATATTTATGGATATGTATGTGACGATACTTTGCCCACAACATTACTGTCAGTAACATTTAATGTGCCCCCATCGGTGGCGAATGCATCATTCAGCTATTGTCCAAGCATAAATTATAGCAGTGCTTACATTCTGGCCACTTACATTTAATGACGACACTAATCGGTGCAGTCACAGTAGAAGTGAATCTCCTTGAGGACAGTGTGACTTCGTACACACAGCTGTAGTTGCCCTGGTGTTCATACTCAGCTACAGGGAAGTTAAAGGAGGCTGATTGGTTGACTGCTGGCTCGGTGTGTGTGATGTCGGAGCCAGAGAAGATGAGAGAGAAACGTCCTCCAGGATAGGTGGAGTTAATGGAGCAGGTGATGACAAAGCTGTAACCCCTGGTGACCTCTGCACCTTCAGGACTCCAGACCAGCCCTCCATCAGGAGAAGTCAGGTAGATGCTGGGCTGCTGCAGTGGCACTGAGAAGAAAAACGGACAAGAGGATTAAGAGAATATAAAATTCCTGAATTTGTTAATCAGCAAAGACAAGATCAAGATGAGATCCCGAACACACTTTTACAAACTATGCTTTCCTGAAAGCCCAAAAGACAAATCTTCATGCCTAATCTTCCATCCATAAAATGGAATCCGATTAAAATGAATTAACTAACTGATAACTAAAAATTTTATTTAATCATGTAATAGAAGATATCGTTATAAAATGATAAAAATACAATATCTACATTATGCTGGTTTATAATGATAAAAATAGAATGACAATGGATGAATCCTTTTTGATAAAGGCGAAGATGCATGAGTGCACTGGCACGCTTCCTCTCCTCCAGCGTTTCACTGCATGGACAAAGGTGAGGGCATCTTTGACCAGAATATCCAATAATTCCACAGATGGGGCGAGGAAAGTTAAATCCGCAGAAGTTGTATCCCTGATGTTCATGAGCTCTTCTCTGATGAAAGAGCTCCAGGTACCGTGGCAGGACACTGACTTAACGAACAAAACAAGAGAAAACAATGCGCACCAACACATCGAGGCAGCCATCCGCAGTGCCTTCTTTTGATTGTGATTGATTGATTGATGTTTGATGTGAGCGGAGCATCATCCGACCTCACGACAACACACCTATCTTGCCACAAGAGATGACAGACACACTGCAGAAATAATGCTGTTGGGTAAGTTTGGCTTTAATGTTGCTTTTATGTTAGCGTGCATGTTTTATAAGGCTCCTGTCCAGTTTTTTTGGGATCTGCTATATTCACACACACACACTCAAATCCTGTTGGGACTCCATGACATTTGATTTATTTATTTACTTTTCTTACCAGTGACTGAGAGTCTGACAGAGTCACTTTCGGGGGAGCTGAAGTCTTGACTTCGAACTCTTGTCTGAAACTGACACTGGTACAATCCTCCGTTATCAAAGTCCACTTTAAAGATGTTGAAAGTAGCCGAGTTGGCACTTGATGTTTGGGTCTGACTGAATGAGCCTGAGGTCTTGTTCAGAATGAATGTTCCATGTAAAAACTGTTGAGTTTGAATTGAGATTGAGCAAATTATGGCGATGTCCTGACCCCAGGTAACCTCACCAACAGGTTTCATGGAGATGCTGGGCTTTGGGAGGCTCCCTGGAAAAAATAAAACATTAGAGCGATAGATATATTGCCTTTGAGCTGTATCTCTTTATTTTAACTCCTCCTAATATCTACTTCATTTAATACAAGTTAACAAAGAAAATCAAGATTGGGAAATATATGTTTCCTTACCAGTAACTGAGAGTCTGACAGAGTCACTTAAGGGGGAGCTGAATTCTTCACTTGAAACACTTGTTTGATACTGACACTGGTACGATCCCTCATTATCAAAGTTGACTTTGAGGATGCTGAAGGTAGCAGAGTTGGTACTTGATGTTTGGGTCTTTCTGAATGAGCCTGAGGTCTGCTGCAGAATGAATATTCCACCTAAATGCTGAATTGAGATCGAACAAGTGATTCCAATGCTCTGGCCCCAGGTAACCTCACCAACAGGATTCATGGAGATGCTGGGCTTTGGGAGGATCACTGGAAAAAAAAGACAGAAAATGAGTGAGCTACCAGGACTTGAAAATGATACTTGGAAACACATTGCTCAGGAAATGAAAGACTTTGTCGTGTACCAGTTGACTGGCAATGAGAGAAAAATAACTGTCCATTAAGAGCTGAGTATGTAAATTACATGTTTAACATTGAACACATCCTCCTCAGAGAGGTTTGTATGTGTGAACACGACGTATGTGATGGCGAAACTACTCCAGTACAATTGCAGTGTTTACGCTCATTTATTCACTGTGATCATGGTGAGCAGGAGGTTTACTTGGACCGTGTGCCTCATCAAAACAGCCCTTAACACCAAATGCAGATAACATCAGTTGTCTGTGAACACCAGCTACCTCTGCCTTGCATGGCATCCTAGAACACTTAAAACAAATCATCGCTGTCAATCCCCCCAAGCGAATCACTGCTACATCCATTCAGATCTCAAAGATCTCAGATCGGCTCAATCTTGTCTTAAATAACTGGAGGTCCGGCCCGGGTGCTACCCACAGACCGCAAGCTGAACTACAAGCAAGTTTCAAGTCTCACACACCAATCATTTTTCATTAATAAATCGCTTAAACGCATCTTGTTGATGGTGTGGTCCTTGCTAGTGAATTGGAGCTATACAGCAGAGTTTCAGGAGCAGGACCACACATGAACTGAGCCACTTCTGGCATTCCTATAAATACCCAGCTAACCGTCTCCTCTTTTGCTCTCGCATACTGCTAGTGAAATTAACATTAATGCTCAATTCCAGATTTTGTGAAATGTACAGATTCATCTCAAATGAAAGCAAAAAATGAAATTGCTCAGATTGCATCATCTGCATTAAAATGTTTAGTCTGTCTTGAAGTAACATATTGTTTATGTAACTTGTAAGTGATTATGGAACAATTACAGAACCTTGTGGTACTCCCTTGGTTATTATCAAGGTTATTATTAATATTATGAGATCATCAGTACAGATTGGTTGTGTTCTATCTGTGTGACAAATATGCATGAAGCCAGTTCTGAGCATGATCAACCAAACCAAGACGTTATTATTATTATTAGTAGTAGCAGTAGCAGCAGTAGAAGTAGCATTGTCTTAGTGCATACTACAAATAAGAGAAAAGAGATTAAAACATTTTCTCACCTGAACAGATGACACCAGCGTCCTCAGTGTGTCCACAGTTGTGTGTCCCAAATCCTTCGTGCTGACACTCAGTTAGAGACATTTCACTTCCTGAACAGGCCACATCATCAAGCCAGATTTGTCCGGTTCCTTCACCAAAGTGGGAAGACTCAGTGGCACTCAGTGCTGTACCACAGCCCAACTCCCTGCACACCACTGTAGCATCATCTATGTCCCATTCATCATCACAGACTGTTCCCCAGGTGCTATTGTGATAGATTTCAACTCTTCCAGAGCACAAAGTAGACCCAGCTAATCTGATTAGCACACCTGGGCATGGAAAAACATAAGACTAATAATTTTGGGTAGAAAATGAGTTCTTCATGTTTGTCATTAGTTCATCACAGAAACTATGTCTACAATGTTATAAGAAACATATGGTAGAAGTCATAATTCATTTACATCCCATCATTTCAGCAGACAATTCACGAAAAAAATGACTATTACAGCTAAACAAAAATGTCCCTGCTACAGTTAATGTGGCATCGTCCTTTTTACAGACAGCCACACCTCAGAATTACAACAACATATCATTTATGATGGATCAAGCAACATTTCATTTATAATTCTATTCTTCAATTCTGAATGCAGAGTATATAGATGATCTGTACTCATTCTCACCTGAACAGACCACACCAGCGTCCTCACCATGTCCACAGTTGTGTTGCTCAAATCCTCCATGCTGACACTCACTTAGAGACATTTCACTTCCTGAGCAGGCTACATCATCAAGCCAGATTTGTCCGGTTCCTTCACCAAAGTGGGCCGACGGAGGGGCACTCAGTGCCGTACCACAGCCGAACTGCCTGCAGACCACCTCAGCATCATTTAAGTCCCATCCATCATCACAGACTGTTCCCCAGGCGTTGTTGTGATAGATTTCAACTCGTCCAGAGCACCAAGAAGACCCAGCTAATCTTATCTGACAATCTGTTTTAGCACAAATACATGCAATACTTACATATTATACAGAAAATAAATGGAAAACAAGAATTTTATGCTTCATACATGAGAATGGACTGACCTGCAGCAGGTGACATTGAGGTAAAGAGAAGAGCGACTACAGGGAAAAAATGATATGGCTCATTATAAATGATATAAGCTTATGTTTAGCTTCCTAATGTGATGAAATTATATGAGAACTGAGGATCTTCAGACTGAAGACTCCCAAAGTCTTGCATCTATCTGTCTGTCTATCTACTGTATCTATCTATACTTATATCTGTATACAGTAAAATAAATCTAATGTACCAAATTTTGTAAAAATTCTCACCCAGGTTTAAATAGTGAAGGTTTCTCTGTTGCATGCTCGCCATGACTGAGACAGAGAGGATGTTCCGTATCAGTCATCAATGAAATCTGATCTGATAACTGTACTGATACATTTTACTCTTTCCTGGAACATTTTCTACTCACGAAGACACAACAAGAGCAGTGGACTGACCACAATGCATGTTAATTTCATTTAACTTTTTCTTTCATAATTGTAATTATGCAACACATGTCAATAGCAGCACATGTCAAATGTCATGCCAATAAAGCTTATTGAATTGAATTGAATTGAAAGTTGAAAGTTTACTTTGTGCTATGCTAATCTAATTTGGTTCACATGCTAGCCCCGAAAGACATGGTCAAATAGTAGTGAAATTATGATTCTATGGGAGGCCATAGGGTAAAAACAAAAAAGTCACGTTTGACTGAAAAATCTGGTCTGGGTTTACAAGCAAATAAAACTAAAAGTTTTGCAATATTGCACACAGCACTCAAACTTTCCTTTACATTAAGTCCCATAGACTTCCATTATACATACTGATTACCTGTACAATAATACACTAAGAATTATTGTATTAGACCTTAAAACTGTTAAGGTAACAGTTAAATGGTCGGATAGTTTCAGCTCTGATCAGTTGAGAAATTTGCTATATAAGATAAATTCCTTGATGTTAGGATTTAAAAACATTGTAATGCTATGTTTTGTAGGTAATTAGTTAAAAACTGCATTGAAGTTAATGAGCCCCAATAACCCTGACTGTATCTATAACTTAGGCAGTGTTTGAAAAAGGAGTTGTCCTGTTGTCAAATACCAAAAACATAACATCCCCGGCTCATTATCATGCTGGGGATCTTGATTGCATGTCATACCCTTATCTCCCCCCCGAGTTCCTGTTTCTCTTTAATGTCAGCTCTGCTCTCACACATGTTAATGACACTTTAAGTTGTAAACTGCATGCATGTCAAAGTGCCAAACTTCCATTCTACAATATGTTTGGCTTTGTTTACAGCAAATCTTCATACAGGAACATCAAGGCAAAGATGTATCATTGCTTTTCTTGGGGTGTTAGGATGTGGCTCAGTTAAAATAGTGCCGGCAAACATTTAGGTAAATAGGTGGATGACAGGTTGTATTTTCATGAGCACATTGAGAATCTTGAAGAAGAGGCTGTCAATCAAGATAGAGCTTGTTTGAATGGGTTACTTTATCAAAAGAAATCTGGGCATTCTTTACATGTACAGCTTTGTTGTTTTACATCTGTTTGGGGATTTTGGAAACTTTTATTACCTCCATCTAATCATTTAAAAAGAAATGTGACTGGGTTTGCAGTGTGGTGCAAACGTATATTTCAGAGGTAGTGTGTGGGAGTTCATCATTACCCCCACGTTCTCAGTCCACCAGTCTGAAGCAGCAACCTTCTGGTGATAAATGTACTTAAACAACAAAATATGGAATATTATATCATTCTAAAAGGTGTACTTAAAAACAAGGTTTTGTATCCGTAACCGTAGTTTTGCAAACTTATGTACAGTGACGTTTGTATCTATAAGCTTATTTTTGTAAACTTGTACATTTACAGTGCATCCGGAAAGTATTCACAGCGCTTCACGTT
>LKNJ01009499.1:1772-12614 GCA_002120245.1 Maccullochella peelii | reverse complement strand
TGTAGAAAAAGTAGATCGTTTACACATTTAAATTCATCAACAGATTTCACTCTTCCCTCCCTGTACATCTCAGACATGGTATTTTCTATTATTTGTTAAAAGCTACATCAAATGAAATATAATAAAACTAAATATAATGTTATAATAACTGGTTTGAACTGTTTTGGTCCAAAATGTTGCAGCTGTGTGTTGAAAGTGTACTAGTGTTGTAATGGCACTCTTTTGATTTTGAGAAGGGATCACAACCACTGTGAAGGCAGAAACAGGCAATTCAAAGGGATTTACATAATGCATTAAAAACAATAGTCAGGAACTAAAACACTGAAATCTAAATTGTGAAAGTCTTAATTAATGAGGAAGATTCAAGTTTCATCACTTAACGTTATTAGAGAGTGAATCCTGTTTCCTGTTTTATAATAACCAACATGCACAAGCACTGAATGACATAGATAAACATAAACTATTTTCTTTGTGCATAAGAGATGAAGACTGAAATAATGAATGTATTACAGTGATCTTAGAAGACGTACATTTATAATCTCTGCATGTTTCACCTGCTGCAGTCTTTGTGTGAATCTCACAGCGTTCAGTTCAGACTCATCGTGTTGAAGATGTTACAGAAATGTTTCAGGTCTGACAGTCACATTGTTGTCGTGACGTTTAAAAGTTACTCGAGTGTTTATTCAGACNTTTGAGAAGGGATCACAACCACTGTGAAGGCAGAAACAGGCAATTCAAAGGGATTTACATAATGCATTAAAAACAATAGTTAGGAACTAAAACACTGAAATCCAAATTAAACATTAGAAACTGTTTGAAAAGGATTTAAATGTAAATATATGTTTATTATTCAGGCTGGAGTTTGCAGTGGCGCTGTACTGGACTACATTATACTGAGAGGTGTTTCTAATTACAAACATGAGGGATAAAAACACATTTCAATATAACACAGTCCAGTTCAACACCACCACTGACTGTGACCTCAGTAATAAACATATAAGTGAATTAAAGCTGCAAGCAGTGATGAACGGGCCCTCGCACCTCCCCACACGTCGGGGCGTGCAGCATCCGCCACTTTCTGACCGGAAACCAGGCACCGAGAGGTTAATCGAGAGAACGGGGAAGATTCCCAGTCGGCCGGGCTGGTTGTTGGGTCGTAAGGGAAGGTGACATTTATCGTTCGCCATCATATCTAATGTCTTTGTTTAAAGCACATTTAAACAGACTACTTGACTTGTTAGATCCACTAAGTGACACAATTTTTGTAATGGGAGACTTTAACGATGACATTTTGAAAGGGTCACCAATTTGTAAATTCATGAGCGACAAAGGGTATGTTCAAAATGGCTTACAACCCACTACTTAAAAAGGCACATTAATAGACCATGTCTACTTTAAAACGACATATTATGATATGGAAACAATAATATTGCCAACATA
The DNA here is from genome assembly GCA_002120245.1 of Maccullochella peelii. Classification (NCBI taxonomy): domain Eukaryota; kingdom Metazoa; phylum Chordata; class Actinopteri; order Centrarchiformes; family Percichthyidae; genus Maccullochella; species Maccullochella peelii. Next base: position 11,174 of record LKNJ01009499.1, on the reverse strand, counting down.
TTTCAGTGATCATATGAAATGTATTTATTTCATTATAAAAGAACATCACCGCAATAATCAAATTTGCTGAGTATAATGTTAAGTTTCTCACCAACTCATAAATTATGTACATACAATTTTGTAACACATTTAAATGAACAAACATGTTCTATTCTCCCTTCTATTTCTCACCCCTTTCTCAACTCTCCATTTCTTACATCCTCCTTTCATCCCTCAGCCTTAAACCCCAACATTTAGCAACATTCTGATACATTTTTACTGACTTATTTTAAAATGATGCTGACCTGATAAGCTAGAAGGGGGGTCATATTTAATCTGGCACAATGACATCTAATGAGACATATGTGGCTGGTTGAAGTTTTCAACGAGCAAGTCTATTCTGGGCTTGGATTTAGAAAGTGGTATTCTGGCATGCTGAGCATTTAATTTCTGTATGTAAAGAGTGATCTACTGTATGGTCACGCTAGTTTCTCTGTCCTCTGTCCTCTGTCCTCTGCTCTGCGTGTTTGACCGATAGCAGAGCTCAGCGCCTACACACACACACACGCAGCAGAGCAGAGAGTCTGCAGTGGAGACAGTGAACAGGTAGAGTGAATGTAAGGTTTGAAGAAGCAATATTTCCGCCTGTTTGTCTGCAGATGATATTGTACACAACCACAGCACGAGAGATAGCACTTAGGAAGTTGTACTGTCAATGACAAAGTTGCAGAAAACAGTGCAATACTTTTTATTTTACTTTTTATTATTATCTTTGAGGGTTGGATATCTTTATAATATAGAAAAAATAGTTTTTTTATATTGTAGAAAAAGACATTCTGATGTAGAGAATAGTGCAATGCCTATCAGTGTTTCAGGGTTGGATATGTTATTTCTATTTTAATTTTTGCTTTGTTTCATATTTCATACATATATATATATAAATTGTGTGTGCAATTTTTCCACACCCATGTCCCAGACCAATATCAGACAACAAAATACATCCCTTCTGACATGTGTGGAAAGTTTCATGAATTGTCAAACATCCCTGTTATTTGAGAGCAAGTCTTGCACAGAGCATCTGAACTGCATCTGAAGAGCAGAGGAGTCCATCCATTAGTAAACCAACACTGCCATCTAGTGGACAACACACACACACACACACACACACACACACACACACACACACACACACACACACACACACACAATTAAATCCATGTTGAACCAGATTATGTGGCTTGACACATTGACACACTATGACTATGACATGTAGATTCCTTCAGGCCGGGATTCTTTTGAAACGTGATAAGTTTGGGGCACATTTGAGCATGTCAGTCCAATTATAAACCACTTCAAGTTTCACGGCAAGACATGTAAATGAAACGGCGCGCTACAGGCAACCGTTTTGAGGGGCCACCATCCCTGGCCCCTCAAAAAACTGCTTCCTGTTTTATGCCAAAGAATGCGTTGTCACGGCAACGCCGTTTGATGAAAACTGACAATTGTCACAGTGAAGCATCAACAACTTCTTAGGGCATGGCTGACCAAATTTGAGGTGGATCTGGTTAACCTGCTAGGAACTTCCTGTTGTCACGGGGTGGCGCTATGACTATGAGTGAATATTGAGCTCTAGATGAATCTTATAAAACGTGTGAAATCTGGAAAAGATCAGATTATATGGAGCCGAGTTACAACAGTTTCTTTTTTTCATGATGAAACGTCGAAAGTCGCCACGCCCTTCAGTGAAAACTCACAATATTCACTGTAAAGCATAATCAACTTGTTAAGGCTTAAATGGCTCAATTTGAGGTTGTTCTGCTCAACCCACTAGGAGCACTATGTCAGACATTTCGTTTCCTGTTGTCAATAGGTGGCGCTATGACCATGACTGAATATTAGCATATAGATGGCTTTAGGCCGGTATTCTCATGAAACATGGGAAGTCTGGAGCAGATTGGACAATGTAAAGTCCATTTTAAAAGCACTTCCTGTTTGGCAGGGAAACGATGAAAATGGCAGTCACATCACGGACACGCCATTCAACAAAAACTCAGGCTTTTAGAAACTTTTCATCACAAAGGTCTTTAGATTGTACTGGCCAATTTTTAAGTCGATCCGATAAATTCTCTAGTACGAGTTTGTTTGAATAGAGAGCCCGCAAATGACTAAAGATGGCCAGAATATTCAAAATGGCTGACTTCCTGTTGGGTTTAGGGTATAGGTCCAATAGACTTTTTTTTAGATCTAGAGATGATACATCTGCCTGTCAAATTTTCTAAATCTAGGTGAAACGTGCTGCAGGGGCTAGTTCGTAGGGGGCGCTATTGAGCCATTTTGCCACACCCATGCGCGAGACCCAGAAAATATCAAATTTTTCGTCACTTCTGACGCATGTGCAACGTATCATAAGTTTTTGAGCAGCTTTAGTCCCTCAAAATTGTGATTCTTTTGGGAAATAATAATAATTCCTTCAGTTTCAATAGGGTCCTCAGACCGAGATCGGTGCTCGGGCCCTAATTAACACCTTTCGGACCATTATAAGCTTCGTAAAGGAAGAACATGTGGCTGAGCTGTTGTACTGGATTGCATTAGATTGCATAAATGTACCTAATAAAGTGGCCAGGGAGTGTAAGTGTTGATAAATGTATCTGTTAACACCTATAACTCCTTCAGTCAGACCTGACAGCAGGAAGTTAAATGTTATGATAGCGAGGAAGAAGACACACTGATGGATTTTATAACTTATTTTGCTGTGAAAGTCTTAATTAATGAGGAACATTCAAGTTTCATCATTTAACGTTATTAGAGAGTGAATCCTGTTTCCTGTTTTATAATAACCAACATGCACAAGCACTGAATGACATAGATAAACATAAACTATTTTCTTTGTGCATAAGAGATGAAGACTGAAATAATGAATGTATTACAGTGATCTTAGAAGACGTACATTTATAATCTCTGCATGTTTCACCTGCTGCAGTCTTTGTGTGAATCTCACAGCGTTCAGTTCAGACTCATCATGTTGAAGATGTTACAGAAATGTTTCAGGTCTGACAGTCACATTGTTGTCGTGACGTTTCAAAGTTACTCGAGTGTTTATTCAGACGTGAGACCAACATGTTAAATTCTCATCACATTAACGTGAAGGGGTGCAGGTCTGAAAGGAGCTCTTCCCTCCCTGTTTCTCTGTAGTCATTACCAGTGTTTCATGTTTCACATGAAAAGAATTGTAGTCAACCTTTTACATCACATAAATCATGTTGTGATTTATATACATTCATTTAATTGTTTTAAAGGTTAATTGTGTTAATGTTACTCACTTCATTGCCATGGTGATGCCTGGTAGAGATGTCTGCTGTTTGGTCTCTGGATGGAAAAACTAAACGATAACTATGTTTTCATTCATCTGTAATAAAGAAAAGTTACACAATGAAATGATTCTACAAATTACAATCAAATGTACACCAGGTAACAAGTGCACAGATGTTAAAGGGTACTTCCACTGTTGTTCCATGTTTTATAATAATTTACTAAAGTTCACATGTAAAGCAAACATGTTGTGGAGGAAGTGGCTGTTTGAGCAAATGTACATTTTTGGTATGAACTGTGTTCATGTATATAAGCTGTACCAAGATCTCTGACCTCAGATTTGTGTTGTAATAAACTTCTATATTCAAGTGAGGACAAGTGAGGCTTCTCGAGTTTATTCTTCTGTTCATCAAAGTGAAGATTGAAGAACAAGTTTTTCCCCATCAGCACAATACTGCATGACAATACTGCAGTACGACTCACCCTCCCTAACTTGTGTCTCCACTTTGTGGAAACAAGAATGTCGAGAATATAGACTTCCTTTCTTTCTGACTTCCTGTTTGTTGCTGGTTTTGATGATTAACATGCACTAGAATAGAGACCACAGTAACCACAGTCAGTTGAATATCACATGAGGACGAAGACAGATTAAGACAGACAGCAACACCTCGTCTGAGGCAGGCCTGTAAGTAACATGATCCAGGAAACATGTGCTTACAAACTTTGATTTAACTGAAGTATAAAAGCTGTGTATAATTAACATTCAGGGGCTCAGAGCCTGTATTAAAAATCTACGATGATAGAAAGACAGATAGTATGTTTGTGCTTTAATTGCATACAATCTCACTGCACTAGACACCAACATGACAAACATGACAGACTGTGGCTCTTCATTCTGTCTGCACTCGTCCAGCATGACAATTCTCACTATCGACAAATATCAGTTATTATGTCTGTGTCCCATTTTAAACTGTGTTTAGAGTCTAAAATCCTGATCTTGACATTTGACAGTATCTCATCATTCCTCTTTCAGTGTTCTTACCTGTGCTGTTTGCTTCAGGAAGCTGGCATGAAGAGCAGAGAGCGCTCAGTGTTCAGAATTTATATACTTCATCAGCAGAAGGAGGGACTCTCTGTGTTCACATGATTTCCCAGAAAGTCTGTGGAATTTCTCCTCTCTCTTATCAGGATCTCATACTTTCTGTTTCCCTTTGTAATTCTACTTCCTGAAGATTAAAAAAAAAACATTTTGCAGGTGAAGGTATAAACAAAATGTATGTAGTCAGTTGAAGTTGCTAAAACTTTTGTGAAAAACATCAGTTAATGTTACGTTGCTGTTTAGAGAGAGAAGCAAACAACCCACAGTTTAGCTGTACAAACCTACACACTAAAACATCTGATCTATTGATTACAGAAAACATGTAACTGCAGGTTAAGACATGTCATATAGAGAGCAGCACCAGGCTTTGCAGAAGTGTCTGAAGACTATATCTCTGGAAACTTTGAATTGATCATTGAAATGTCAGTATAACTTGTGTTCAAACTGTGTTAGAAATGCCATGTCTGGTGTCAGATAATACAGATTATTACAGTTTTGGCTAAACGACACTCACTATATCAGGTTGGATATACACGCTATGTCAGAATTTAACTACCTGAACATCAGGTAACAGTAGTGTAACCTCAGGCACCAAGATAAAGGTCGGCTGATGATGAAGTGGTGGAAACCAAGAAGAGAAGACACCATGTCCTCTCGAGCGGACATGGCGTCGAGCACGAGCGGGCCGCTGAAGGCCCTCTGCCTCATCCAGAAGACTGTTCAGCATCTGTGTTCTAACACAACTAAAGTTACAACTGAAGAAACTCTGAAGGTTTTCATTAAGGTGATTTCACTGGTCAATATTAAAGTTATCCACTTAGTGGTTTCCTGTGTTTACACGAGTTAACACAGCTTGCCAAGACAATCCTTCACTGCGTCATCCGGGATAAAATGGTCCTCTCTTCATGCATTAATTAATTGTTCATCACTGTATTCATTGGATTTATTCGTGGTTGCATTTATATTTGTATGTCTAGTTACAGTGGGGCAAAAAAGTATTTAGTCAGCCACCAATTGTGCAAGTTCTCCCACTTAAAAAGATGAGAGGTCTCCAATTTTCATCATAGGTATACCTCAACTATGAGAGACAAAATGAGAAAAAAAATCCAGAAAATCACATTGTAGGATTTTTAAAGAATTTATTTGCAAATTATGGTGGAAAATAAGTATTTGGTCAATAACAAAAGTTCATCTCAGTACTTTGTTATATACCCTTTGTTGGCAATGACAGAGGTCAAACGTTTTCTGTAAGTCTTCACAAGGTTTTCACACACTGTTGCTGGTATTTTGGCCCATTCCTCCATGCAGATCTCCTCTAGAGCAGTGATGTTTTGGGGCTGTCGCTGGGCAACACGGANGCCCTCTGCTTCATTTGGCCAACTTCAGAAGAAAGAACCTTCTGAAAGAAGACTGTTCAACATCTGTGTTCTAACACAACAAAGTTAGAACTGAAGAAACTCTGAATCCTGCACACCCAGCCAAGTGGAGGCGTGTGAAGAAATGTTATCATTCTGATTGAATTGGCCCCGAAGACGCCAGAGACCGGTGGCTCGAGCCGAGTCGCCACGTGGGGACGAGCACACCCGAGGAGGCCCGAAAGCTCCAGAACGGGTCCGCACGAAAGATGCCTCCCTCCTCCCTTCCGGAGCAACTTCTCCCCTGGCTATCTGAAGCACCAGGTGAAACTTTACTTTTCCTGTTATATCAGGGTTGATGCTGTAGATTACCTAAAGTAATTTAGCATTAGATCAGAAATAAGATCTCCCTTCAATATAATCATGATAAAGAATCAAAGTATTTCCCTCTGCTTCCTAATAACCTCTCAGCTGCTGAACGATGCACTGAGGTGATTTCACTGGTCAGTGTTAAAGTTATCTGCTTAGTGGTTTCCTGTGTTTACATGAGTTAACACAGCTTGCCAAGGTAATCATTCACTGCGTCATCCGGTGTGGAATGGTGTCTCTTTTCATGCATTAATTAACTGTTCATTGCTGTATTCACTGGATTTATTCGTGGTTGCATTTATTCATTTATTTGTATGTCTGGTAGTTATAGGTGTGTGCTTAGTAGTTTAACAAACATTTCATTTATAAAGAACTTGATTATTATGGGNTTTCTGCATGATTGGGACTCACTGTCTGAGCGGATGGACTGTCTGCCTGGATGGGTGGATGGATTGTCTGTGTTTCTGCATGTGACGGCCCTCCTGCTTTAGCAGGACCTGCTGTGGAGTTTGTGTTGCCTTGCAGGTTCCTGGTGGGCGGAGTCCATTAGAGCAACAGAGAGCACCTGACGGTCTCCGTTGCCGGGGCTCTCTTGCTTTACTTCCAGCAGCATGGCTTTTGTTTGGTTGGCTTCGGCCGGGTTATTACCTTAAGTTTACACTCTACAACACCCCTCATTCATCATTCATTCACTCAGCCATCTTCCGACACACTGATATCACTGACTAACACACCTCATAACTTTAGTATGTTGTCTATGTGTATGTTGACTGTCTGCCTGTCTGGGTGGGTGGACGGACTGTGTGCCTGCATGATCGGACGGACTGTGTGCCTGCATGATCGGACGGACTGTGTGCCTGTCTGGGCGGACGGACTGTATCTACATGATTGGACTGACTGTCTAGATGGGTGGATGGACTGTGTTTCTGCATGATTGGACTGTCTGGGTGGATGGGTGGGTGTATGGACTGTGTTTCTGCATGATTGGACTCGCTGTCTGTCTGAGCGGATGGACTGTCTGTCTGGACGGGTGGATGGACTGTGTTTCTGCATGATTGGACTCACTGTATGTCTGGATGGGTGGATGATTAAGGTCACTGTACACGAGTCAAGAGCTCTGGAGCAACTGTGACGGCCCTCCTGCTTTAGCAGGGCCTGCTGTGGAGTTTGTTTGTGTTGCCTTGCAGGTTCTTGGTGGGCGGAGTCCATTAGAGCAACTGGGAGTACCTGGCCAGTCTCCTAGGAGTACTTAAGACCTGACAGTCTCCATCGGCGGGGCTCTCTTGCTTTATTTCCAGCAGCATGGCTTTTGTTTGGTTGGCTTCGGCCGGGTTATTGGCTTAAGTTTACACATTACAACACCCCTCATTCATCATTCATTCACTCAACCATCTTCCGACACACTGATATCACTGACTAACACCTCATAACTTTAGTATGTTGTCTAGTTAATTTATGTAATAAATTTGAACCTTTTTAGTTTAAAACCGTGTAACTCCCTTCTTCTTTGTCATGGCTTTTCCTGGGTCACGAGCCAGGTCATGACACAACCTTTAGACAGACTGAATTAATATTTTTCCCTTTTTCAAGGGTGGTGCCCCGAGGTGAATTTAATGTTAATTTAATTCTGTTATTTAATATAAATATTGATTATTTTTGATAGCCGAACTTGAGTGCTCTACTTCAATTTGCACTCGTGTATTAAGGCCCATGTCTTTGGTGGTGCTGTGTAGAATACGGTTCTCTTAAACTGACTACACAGCATCTTATCAAGTCATTTTTTTTTTTTTACCTAATACTGTATGGGACATAAAGTCTGCACCAAAGCACCACTCACTTACCATTTGGGGAAACTGCCACAAGGGGGCACTCACAGCACATGAAGTCCACAATGAACAGAGGCCAGAAGCACAAAATGCTTTCCAGACAAAGGACACTCAAATGCAGAATAAAAGAGCTCAATTACATCACAAAAAGTCCAATATAACAAACAGACAATAAATCAGCAGCATTTTAACAATACTAAACTTGTGACAGTTATGATTTTGTCAGATAAAATTACATTTAAAACTACAGCATTTCATTTTGGTTTAATTCTCTTCTCCTGTGACTGACATCAACACATTACTCCAATCTATTCAACGAACGCAGCTAGTCAGCATGTTTAGCCACACCACTACAGGAGCTGGCTCCTATATAATATTCTTATAAGGTTAGAAAAGCACCATCCACACTCTGAAGAAAGAACATCATTCATGGCTGCAGAGTGATAATGTGTGTCACTTTCCTAAGTATTTACAAGTTCAGCAGTTAGCTGTTGCTGTGTCACGTAGCATCTGGCTAGCTTAGCTGTGGTTAACAATGGCTTCAGCTAAAACAGAACTTTCAGGAGGTTAAAACGTTGCTGCATGCTACGTTACTCAGTTTGGGCATCTGATCAGGATGCCTCCTGGGAGCCTTCCTTTGGAGGTTTCCCAGACACGTCCAACTGGTAGGGTAGGAGACACGAATGCAAACGTACTGAATTTATGAAATGATCTGTGTATCTAGTAAGAACAATTGAAATACTGTGCAGTTATGTGGCTGTATACAGAAACATGTGATTTAGGGTTCTGTTGGGATCTTGGGTCTTTGTTCCAGTTTAGTTGGGTTGGTGTTCAGGGTTTTATTTTATGGTCTAGTCTTGTTTCTTTTGGTCTCCCCGGTTCTGTGTGTCTCTGCCTCCGTGTCTCCAACTGTCTGATTGTTTTCACCTGTGTCTCGTCACTCACCTGATTCTGTTTTCCCTTGTTAGTCTGTTTCTATTCTATAAGCCTGTCTTGTCCCTGTGTGTGGTGTGGTGTCATTACCCTATGTTGCGTTTTGTATGGTCTCTGTGCGTTTTTGCTACCTACCTNTTGCGAGACAGTTTGGCTTTATGTATTAAAGTAAAGGCCCTGTGTGTAGGATTTGAACATTTCTGACTTTTGTTCCAAAAAGAGCCAAGTCATGCCAATACCCCTGCCCCAATACGGCTAGAAGCAACAGTTAGACTGCACTGATTATGAACAGGATCGTCTAATTTTTCTAGAAATGAAACCATATGATATGAAAATCATTTGAAAGATGCTCTAAGCACATAAAGCTTCTACACCCAATAGCTTAAAGACTTTTCAAACTGTATTCACTGGAGCTCAGGGTGAAGTAGCTGTGACTATAAAGTCTTTTTAGACTAAAGGACACAATGACTGTAAAGCCCACAGCAGCCCCTTTTCATGGGAAACACTGTCTACACACTGTTAATTAGCAGCC
>LKNJ01009492.1:0-11086 GCA_002120245.1 Maccullochella peelii | reverse complement strand
CAATTGGTGGCTGACTAAATACTTTTTTGCCCCACTGTAGGTGACGGAGAGGGCTCACAGTTTTTACCGCTGCACGCTGAGTCAGGTGCCACACCAGAAAGGCAAGCTAATCATCTCATCACCACGGTTTGTTTGCAATGTAAAAGTAATTTTGCTGCATTTAACTTTTCATTAAATGGGAACCTCACCCAACGGTAAATACGGCCTGGACCTCTCCTTATTGAAGTGCGTTAAAAACAAGTTCTCCTGCACCCAGCCGAGTGGCTAATTGCTGGTCAGGATAGTCGCTACAGTGTCTGTCTTTTTTGATATATCTTGTCAAGAAACTGGAAAAACTCAACACAAAGGAGCAGTGGTTGTCTGGTTCACATTCACAACCATGAAACGACTGCCTCTGGGGACCACTGATACTCGGAGATCCCCTGCTGATATTGCCTGGGTTCTTACCACCCAGTTGCCATGAGCTGCCACTTGGAGGCACAGCATAAGTCTTGATGTGGAGGCACTTCAATCAAAAGGTAATTAACTTAATGTCTTATCAAATATTACAAGGTGGTATTTGATTTCCATGATAAACTTGGCATTTGACCTGAGGTGCCTCACATCACCCTGTGGCATACTGCACACCAGCTCATAAAAATGTGTAAAGAAAAGAGGAAACCTTTTATGAAAAAGGGTATGAGTGTGAAGGTGTATCCTATCCTTAAATGTGGGCACAAATCGTGTCGCTGATGAGATGGATCTTGTTGGTTGATGAAGAAGACCCTGCTCATCTTCATCAAGTTGGTCACCTGAGTCTAAACAAATGTTAAGAATGCAACATACTGTGACTGTTGCACTGATATTTGGCACTTTTTTCATGTGCAGACGCTTGAGCCTCCTGAACTTGGATTTCAGGATGCCAAAAGCATGCTCAATGGCCACATGAGCTGCATTAAGCTTTTGGTTAAAGTGCCTCTGCCTGGTGGTCATGTGCCCATAATCCCTGTAGGTCTCATCAATTGTCACGATAGAGAATGAGCTGAATTGCTGATAATGTTAATTCCCTCTGTGGCCAGGGCCTGGGGATCTTCTTCCAGTAGCTGTGCAACATCTGGTGATCTACAATTACATGACAGAGGTGCTGTTCACTGTCACAGTATCCGGTGAGGATGATGGAATAGAATTGTTTTCTGTTATAATAGGCTATGGGATGGTTGCAATGCAGTTTTACAATGGGAGTGGGACATCCAACGACAGCACAGACTATATTTGGAAATACAGGTGTTTGAAAATGTAACTGAGATGTGTGAAGTGCTTCCCCTGTAGGCCACGAAATGTGATGGGACAGATGTGTATTGACCAGGGAACAAAAGTGATGGAGATGTGTTGACATTTTGAGATGTTGAATCTGTCTGCCCTATATGGCTCCTGGTTAGACAGAGTCCACAGATAGGTGAGAACACTAGGCACTGGTAATTTGGTTTGCCGTCTGTTCATGTAGAGAAAATGATCAAACTAACATGCAAACATCAGTGATAACACTTTGGCCTTGAAATGCTCTATTAAGTCTACCTCAACTTGTCCTCTTGATAGTCTGAAATGACCGTTGAAGTCAGTGACTACATCTCAAGTCTCGTATTTGATATCTCCTCGATCGTCACTTGAACTGGAAGTTGTTCTGGTCCGCCATCTTGAAGGCCGTCCCAAAGGTCTTTTTTCTGCTCTAAGGATCTCGGAGGGATCTCGGAGGAGCCATGAGCAAGGATACATGAGTGTAGCCTTCATTGCGTCTCTCCATGCATCCCTGGTAGGAGGGACTAAGATGCAAGGAAAAGACGCATGTCAGGGAAACGTGGATGCAATTAAGAGACTTGGGATGTACCCATTGACTAAGTTTACATGCGCACTAATTTTCCACTATTATTCCGAATTTAATAGGTCATGTAAAGAGCATATTCCATTTGGATATTCCAAATTATGCCTTATTCCGAATGTAGCATGTGGGAATAACGTGGGATATGATGATATTATTCAGGTTTTAGGAGCATTCTTTGGACATGTACAGCACATTCAGAATCTGCGTCTCAGTTTGCAACACACGGCCTCTTTCCTGTTTACGGCCAGCTCTGTGCGTTGGAAACAAAACAGTTTGCGAGGCTGGGGTAGAGATTCATGCACAGAAGAAAAGCCCACATTTCTGGTGGGAAGGAGAAACACACTTAATCATGATGAAAGACTTGGATATCAACAGGTTTCTGGACATGTATAAATATCGCAACGCCGACCTTTTCAAGAACGTGGTTGAACGAATGAAAGAGGAAGGCTGAGTTTGCACCGTGATTATGCCGGCTTTGCTTTTTTACACTGAACCAAACCCTGCCAGCATAATGCTGCCCCAGTGTGTGATTTTCATGGATGTATAAGGAGAACTGGATACAGCATCAGAGACGGGCCTCAGACATGAAGCCAAAAAAGTTTGACTTCCCGGGTATAAAATTACCCAGATCGCATTGTGCGGCTCATAGAGCAAGTGCACTACCGTTTCCTTTAACTCCGCCTCCCAACCACTCGGTCTTGGGCTCACTCACATGAATGACAGTGATAATGCAATGCCAATGAGACTGGATTTTAAATGAAGAAGATGATGAATTATTGCTGGGTAAAGGGGGCTGTGAAGTGAGCCGGGGAAGAGCTGGGCAGAAGGGGGGAACTGGGCTGGTGGCTGGTTGAGCTGAGTGGGGGTTCCAAGGCAGAGGTACAAGGCTGACGAGACAAAGGGCTGGAGAAGGAACCAGTACAGGCAAGACTGCAGGGATAGGCGAAACAGGATCTAAGTAGGCTGGAACCGCAGACTGACTGAGCAAGTACTACAATCTGGTATGGTGGATGTGGCAGAGCTGAGTCTTTGTAGGAGTCTAGATTGCAGGATGGGGTGCAGCTGTTGGGGCTCTGCTCTGAATCCAGGACACCTGTCTCCACTCAGACAATCACATTTACACACAGACTCAGAGAGAAAAACAGAAGGTACATCCCAAGAAGAAGAAGAATGTCTTTATTGTCATTGTACAGGTACAACAAAATTAAAATGCCAATCTTTAAGGTGCTAGAACAATAATAAATAAATAAAAAACAAACTAAATAAGCCATAAATAAAAACATCACACACAAACATTAACATTCTGCAGATATTGCACAATCCCTTGATATTGCACCGTGAGTTTATTTTACAAGAAAATTTTCAGATTTTGTTTAGTGTAGTTATAGCTCTGGCATAAAAACTGTTCTTCAGCCTGTTAGTCCGTGCTTTCAATGACCTGAAACGTCTGCCTGAGGGCAGCAGTTGTAAGATCAGATGTCCTGGGTGTGATGGGTCCATGAGAATATCTTGTGCTTTCCTGAGACAGCGGGAACTGTACAGATCTTCCAGGGAAGGGAGAGGGCAGCCGATAATCTTTTGGGCTATGGTGACGACCCTCTGGAGCGCTTTCTTGTCTGCAGCTGTGCAGCTGGAGAACCACACACAGATGCAGTAATCCCAAGTTTCTGAGGGCGTTTTCACACCTATAGTTTGTTTGCTCTGGTCCAAATCAGTTGATGAGTTTGTAAACTTTTTTCCTCTTGGTTTGGTTTCTGTTCACACTGTGAATATCCAAGCAAACTAAAATGCATCACTGCAAACCGCTTATTGGTCAGATGTGTTTGGGGATTTTACACACTCCGGTACAGTAGGTGGCAGCATGCACCATTAACGTTGGTTTGTAGTCCGCCAGTAAAACCAAAGAAGAAGAAGAAAGTAAATACAGTGTTCTGGACTAGTGCATATTTCTGTGAGAGAAACATTGCTGGTTCATTCTCCGGCTAGCTACTACTAGAAACAGTTTGTGTGCTCGGCTGCATCCCAGAATGCAAAGCTCACCTGGCTACAGGAGCCGTTTAGCTCAAACTTGCAGAGTATACCACATAGCCTCATATCGCTTCAGAGTTCGTTTGGAACTGCATCGAAACCACCTCTTCTTAAGGGTCTCAGTGCGGTTGTTTTGGTCCGCACTTGAGTGTGATTACTGTGTTCACACCTGCCCAAACAAACCACACTAACTGGGCAAACTCACCAGAGTTCATTTTAACCATACCAAACAGGTTAGGTGTGGAAATGCCCTTAATTGCATCCACGTTTTCCTCACTTGCATTCTTACATCTTAGGGCGTTTCCACACCTAACCTGTTTGGTTCGGTTAAAATTAACTGTGGTGAGTTTGCCCAGTTAGTGCGGTTCATTCCTCCCACCATCCAAAGACATGCAGGTTAGGTTAATTGACGAGTCTAAATTGCCCGTAGGTGTGACTGTCTCTATGTGTCAGCCCTGTGATTGACTGGCTACCTGTCCAGCTGGGATCGCCCAATGTCAGCTGGGATCGGCTCCAGCTCCCCCGTAACAATGGATATAAAGCTATGCCAGTTAGGCGGTGGGTAGACTCTCAAACAGAAGTAGCACAAACCTTGCTGCTTATATGAACATGGGAAAAAGTGGTGGAAATTTCCTAAAAACCCAAGTTTTAATACTCTGATCTGTGCAGCCATTTATTAGGGTAGATGCACTTTAAAACAGTATTGCTCAAATTCTGTTTGACGCCTGCCTGTTGTGAGTCATATCTTTTGGTTTTATCCATCTCTCTGCTCCCCTCTTGCCCTCTGTCGCTGCACACCTGCCTGCTATAAAGCCATCAGCGCTTGTTACAAGAACCTACACCTACAGCCAGTCCCCATCTGATCGTTGTGAAATTTCAGTTTGTGATCTGTATCATGATTATAACTACTATTGCTACAGGTTTATGATATGTTGCAAGACAGCATTTTTTCCATGTGTTTGCAGATAATGTTGGGAATAAAGAAATCACACGAGCTTAATAGTACAAGTACTGTAAATATTAACTGCAATTAGTTATGACATTTTTCAGTAAAATACCAAGCTATCATTGAGATTTTAAGAAAATATCTGCCAACTAGGCGAGTGAACCCATACACACGTAAGCCTACCTATACAGACTTAGAAGATATATTAGGAAAAACTGAAAAGCATGTCAGTTTTTTTGAATGTGAGTACAGTGCCTTGTGATAGTATTCACCGCCATTTTTCCTATTTTGTTGCCTTACACCCTGGAACTAAAATGGATTTTGGGGGGTTTGTATCATTTGATTTACACAACATGCCCACGACTTTGAAGATGCAAAATATTTTTAATTGTGAAACCAACAAGAAATAAGTTTAACCCCCCCCAGAAAACTTGAGGGTGCATAACTATTCACCTCCCCTAAAGTCAATACTTTGTAGAGCCACCTTTTGCAGCAATTACAGCTGCAAGTCTCTTGGGTTATGTCAATGAGCTTGGCACATCTAGCCACTGGGATTTCCCCCCCCCCCCATTTCTCAAGGCAAAACTGCTCCAGCTCTTTGAAGTTGCTGGGTTCCGCTGGTGTACAGCAACCTTTAAGTCATACCACAGATTTTCAATCTGTTTGAGGTCTGGGCTTTGACTAGGCCATTCCAAGACATTCAGATTTTTCCCCTTGAACCACTCAAGTGTTGCTTTAGCAGTATGCTTAGGGTCATTGTCGTGCTGAAAGGCAAACCTCTGTCCCATTCTCAAATCTCTGGAAGACTGAAACAGGTTCTCTTCAAGAATCTCCGTGTATTTAGCGCCATCCGTCATTCTGACCAGTTTCCCAGTACCTGCCGATGAAGAACATCTCCACAGCATGATGCTGCCACCACCATGCTTCACTGTGGGGATGGTGTTCTCTGGGTGATGAGGTGTTGGCTTTGCGCCAGACATGGCGTTTTCCTTGATGGCCAAAAAGTTCCATTTCAGTCTTATTTGATTAGAGTACCTTCTTCCACATGTTTAGGGAGTCTTCCAGATGCCTTTTGGCGAACTCCAAACCGGGCAAACCATGGCTTTTTTTCTGGCCACACTTCCATAAAGCCCAGCTCTGTGGCGTGTACGGCTTAAAGTGGACCTGTGGACAGACACTCCAATCTCTGCTGTCGAGCTTTCCAGCTCCTTCAGGGTTACCTTTGGTGTCTTTGTTACCTCTCTGATTAATGCCCTCCTTGCCCGGTCCGTGAGTTTTGATGAGCGGCCCTTCCTTGGCAGGTTTGTGGTGGTGCTGTAATCTTTCCATTTTTTAATAATGGATTTAATGGTTCTCTGTGGAATATTCAAAGTTTGAGATTTTTTTATAACCCAACCCTGATCTATATTTCTCCAGAACTTTGTCCTTGGCCTGTTTGGCGAGAACCTTGGTCTTTGTGGTGCCCCTTGCTTAGTGGTGTTGCAGACTCTGGGGCCTTCCAGAACAGGTGTACTTATGACAAAAATCATGTGACACTTAGATTGCACACAGGTAAACTTTATTTTACTAATTATGTGACTTCTGAAGGTAATTTGTAGCACCAGATCTTAGGGGCTTCATAGCAAAGGGGGTGAATACATATGCAAAAACCACTTTTCAGTGTTTTTTTTATTTCACTTTACCAATTTGGACTATTTTGTGTAGGTCAATTACATAAAATAAAATCCATTTAAATTACAGGTAGTAATACAACAAAATTGGAAAAAGGCAAGGGGGTTGAATACTTTTGCAAGGCACTGCAAGGGCGGCTGTGGTACAGAGGGTAGTGCGGTTGTCCATCAACCCCAGGGTTGGTGGCTCAATCCCGGCTCCTCCTGTCCACATGTCGAAGTGTCCTTGGGCAAGACACTGAACCCTAAGTTGCCCCCGGTGGAGGCCAGCATGGCAGCTGTGTCCCCATTGGTGTGTGAATGTGTGTGTGATTGGGTGAATTAGAGTACTGTTAAAAGCTTAGATTACTGTACAGCGCTTTGGGAACCGTTTCAACGTTTGAAAAGCGCTATATAAGTAAAAAGTCCAAGTCCACTGTAGGCTAAGGCTTTATAGTGGTTGCTTCAATTTCAAACGAGGAAAGCTACGTTGGCCCTGAAGGTCAAAACACAACATTACAAAAGACCACAACATTTCAGATTACGGAAAGGGAATCCGAAGGCAAGTCAATTCAGAGTTTATTCAATGCGGTGCTAGATTGGATCAACTGGAGAAACCGTTTTA
Organism: Maccullochella peelii; assembly: GCA_002120245.1. Taxonomy (NCBI): domain Eukaryota; kingdom Metazoa; phylum Chordata; class Actinopteri; order Centrarchiformes; family Percichthyidae; genus Maccullochella; species Maccullochella peelii. The sequence goes on along the minus strand of LKNJ01009492.1, from coordinate 3,980 downwards.
GAACGTTGCAGGGAAAAGTTGCAGTGGTGTGATCTGGCCCATCTCAACTTGACTTAAGCTTGTTAAAACTAAATAAAACTGTCCTCACAAGCAAAGCATTACTTATTTACATTTAATAATCAGAGCATTCACAATAACCAGTCAAAATCAGGAGGGGGAGGCGCGTAGAAACAGATGTTTACGGTTTGCAGCTGTTACAATGTGTCATCCAGGTGGCAGGGAAAGGACCCAAACGCAGACAGTGCAGGCAGACAGGAGTAGTTCAAAGGTTTATTTCAGCTTACTTGCAGGTACAGGCAGGTCCAGGTTTCGGGAGACAGAAGCACAGGGAAAACATCCAAAAACAAGAACGAGAAAACTAAGCACAAAGCAAGAAGGACAAGGGAATCAGGGCAGGTGCGCAATGGGGACAGGTACAGACAATCACGGCTAACACACGAGGGCAGGAACTGAAAAGACAGGAAACACTATACTTCAAAATAAAACAGGAAACAGACAAAGACTAACGGGACGTAACAGCAGCTCTCTCTCTCTATCGTTTGCTGTCCTTTCTCTTCCCGATCATTTCCCTTCTGTCTGTGGATTGCTGCAATGGGGGGAAATGGAATTAGGGCCGGAAGTTCTATTTACAATCACGAACCAAGTGACGTCTTCTATTACTATTACTACTTGCAATGTGCCGGTCTTCAATGTTCTGAAACTTGCCAGTTTAGGTGACGGTGTATCGTTTCCAGAGCAATGACTCTTTGTACTTCCATTCTATCTGCTGGCTTTTCAGACTTTTTTTGTAGATGGACATCATTTGTAGTGTCTTAAAACATGGATGAGGATAGTGATAATGAGTTACTTGCTACAGTTGCATTTCTAGTATTGATAAATGGTGAAAACATAAAAAACGAGTGGGTCAAGATGACCAGCTGACTTTGCTACGAGCTGATTAGCTGGTGATGTGCCTTACGTTATAAAACCAGCCACTGGTCCAACTAGATCCAATCCAGCATCGCCCCCCCTTAACACACCCCTTGAATAAACTCTGAATTGACTTGGGTTTGGTCCAATCACAAACAAGAAGTGTTGTCCCTCCCTTTCCGTAATCTGAAATGTTGTGTTTTGACCTTCAGGGCCACCGTAGAAAGCAGGTTTGTGTTAGCATTTCATATGTCATTATCATAATTTTGAATTTATTCTTCCACACACCATCTATTCGTTATGCAGTAGTGAACAGATCAGTTCCATTACAGAAAATTTATTTTGATGGTGAGGAGGATATGAAGACAGATTTCAGGCTGTCTCGTGATGCCATCAACAATTTGATGGCATTACTTGGCACAGAAAAGACCCATGGCTGGGAACCTCAACTGGATATTCTGATCTTCCTGTATTGGCCGGCTCACAGGGCATCCTATAGTGTGGTGTCCCATGCATTTGATGTTTCAAAACGAGCATCTTCTGTGCTGTTCATAAGGTCGCTGAAAAAATGGTTGCCATGAGGACACATTGCATCCATTTCCAGCCTCATGAGCTGGATGCAGTGGGAGAAGACTTTGCTGCACTGGTTCCGAATGAGGCATTCAGAAAATGTGTGGGTGCTATTGACGGGTGCCATGTCAGAATAAATAATTCGTGACAGTGGAGGCAAGTTTTTGGACAACTTTACAGGCTACCCAGGATCAGTGCATGACACCAGAGTGCTCAAAAACAGTCTTCTATTCACAAGTCACCTGTACCCTCCCACGGGTTACGTTTGTCCCTGCCATTATTACCTGCAGGTCTCGTAGGGGGTAAAACACAGCAGTAACACGAAAATGTTTTAATCTTTTTCTTTTTAAAATATGAATACATTTGTTTTGTCAATACTGTAGCTTACTGTTACTAAAACAAAAGGCACATTTTGGACATTTATGTCTCTTACCTTGTATTTCTTTTTAAGATTTTCCCATTTCTTGGCCGCCCTGTCAGTCTCCCCTGCAGTCCCCATCATCTGTGCAATTTTCCTGTTTGCACAGTAAAACAATTCATTCAGTCATTATGCCTGCCAGCTGTACATTAAAAACATTGCATACTACAGATAAAATTAGCAGCATAACAATAAAGACATGTCTTTGGAATCACCTTGAAATCAATTCATAAGATGTAATACAGTGATATAAATGAAAACTCACTCCCAGACCAGTTTGGAACATTGCGCTTCCCTGTAAAAAGAGCCTCCTTGCTACTTCTCAAGTTTATGAGCAGCTCAGTCTCCTCTTCAGACCCTATAACAATATGAAAATCATAGCTATTAAAATCAATCCACACAATGTCAACACACAGGTTTAAATGGCTATTTGTACCACAAAAATGTAATATAATAATATATTTCATTAAATAAAAATTTTTTCCAAAAGGTTTGGTGTGTTTTTATGCATGTTTCAGCTATCCAAAATACTTTAATTCCAGAGGAGTTGAAATAATCCAGGTTCTACTATGCATAAAATGTATTTAGGAAGGAAACTAATCCTGTCATGTTCCATGGACTTTGTCTAGTCATGTTTATGTCTGTGTTTAGTTCCTGTTTTGAGGTCATGTCTCCTGTTTCCTCTGTGCTCCTGCCCTTGTGTCGCTGTCTTGAGTGTCATTACCCTTGATTGTATTCACCTGTTCCCCAGTGCTCACCTGTGCCTGATTCCTCGTTAGCCCTTCCCCTATCTATGCCTGTGTTTTCCCCTTGTTCTCTGTCAGTTCATTGTCTCATGTCAGGTTTCCAGTGTTTTCTGCATTTCCACGAGTTGTTTCATGTTCAGTATCTGGACTTACTTGTTGTTTGCTTACTTGCCTGCCTGCCTGTACCACAAGTAAGATGTCATTAAAACCTTCATCTCTGCTTTAAGCCTCTGCCGGCTGCATTTGGGTCCTCTTCCTGCTGCCGCCGGGACAAATCCAGTGTCTAAGACAGATGGCTGTTTTTCCATCTGATTGTCTATAGCCATCCAGGCAATGGTAGTTGCTCTTCAGGTTTAACTGCAGTCCATTGATGGCTATCTATAACAATATATGAGAGGTGGTGATTGTCAAAATAGGATGGAGGAGGCAGTCTCCTGTCAGGACCACTCTGGGGTTCCTGCTCCGTTTCCTCCATCAGCATTGCCAGATGCCCTCTGTTCTTTCCCAATTTGGTATAGGGCCATCATTCTCCTCAGCCTTTACCCTGGCATGTGTGTTTTCAGTCAATTGAAATGTTGTTGGGCTGAAACACTGGCACATCTGTGGCTCACTGCAGAAACATGACAATGATCTGCTATGGATGCTGTTTCCAGAATTTGTGACCTGATGGATTTTCCTTGTTACTGGTACAGGTTTTAGTGGTTGAGAAAGGAGTGCATCATATGTCTGCATGTCACCTTCAGCAATATGATAGAGCTCAGTACTGCAGAGGCTTCTCCCAACCATCTCATGGAAGATCTTTCCATCCACAATGTCATTCCCCCATAGTACAAAGCTGTCTGCAGTCCTTTTCACAGTTCCTTCAATGCCATCTGGAGTTCCCTTCCCATGTGAAGTGGTGGAGAAGTTCCAGGTTGTTCTCTGGAAACCCAGTGTTGGAGGGACACTGCAGAGGAGAGGGAAGTTATTCTTGTTTTTGTACTGCTTGCTGGGGCCATCTGACCAAATGTGAATGGTGAATGAATATCTCCGAGGACTGGATCCATGCAAGTCCAAATGGCAGAAGCATCCTGTCGCTTGGATTCTGATATTGTACAAAATCCTGCTTTTTCTTCTTTTGTGTAGTACATGCCAGTGTACAGACCAAACTGTGGTAGGTTCTGACCAAAATGGCATGACTGTACCTGTAACTATTTTTACATTTCCATGTCTCAGAAAAGTCCACATACACAATTACAGTGCTTTCACTGCAGTTCTGTATCATGCTCCTGTATTCCTTGGACTGGTTCTGAACCAAGCACACATGTTAGGTGGGGTCCAGGTAATGATGTGGGCTT
>LKNJ01009471.1:1103-19898 GCA_002120245.1 Maccullochella peelii | reverse complement strand
GCCTCGAGGGGTAAACCAATAGTGAAGCCCGTTAGAGGGCGTCGCACGTACTCATAGAACTGTGGTTACACCAGGTAAACTATATTTTTGTTCACCTGTGTCTCATAACTTACCTGGTTTCAGTTTCCCTCGTTAGGCTCCCTCTATTTATTGTTTGTCTTTCCCCTTAGTACTTGTCAGGTCATTGTTTGACAATTGCTGTCACTGTTGGTAGCCGTTTGTCCTCATGCCGTGAGAGTTTGATGTTTCAGTTATGGTCTTCATTCCTGGATTTCCCGTTGCTGGACTTCTCCCTCGTTTCATGTAAGAAGCTGTTTTTGTTCGCTGTTCTCCAGACCAGTTCATGTTTTTTTGTGTTTGGACTGGATCTCGTTGGACTACTGTTGTGCCCTGAGCTTTTGGAGTTAGTGTTCCTGTGTTCGTTTGGACTTTCATGTTTCGTGCTCTTGTCTACTTGCTTTCACCTTTAGTTTATCAATAAACCAGTTTACCATCTCTACCTCAAGTATGTTTGCGTTTGGGTCCCACTCCTACTACCTTTCAACCCTGCATCCTGATAGATGCCACCTAGCATCCACATATCCTAACATAAGAGCTTTCTGTTTGCAATTAATGTAGATGGTTGCATTTTACACTATACATCTTTCACTCTTCTGTCTAAATCTCACAGTACGATTATGTTTTGGTCTGGATACTGTATTTAACTGTGAAAACAAGAGAAACTGTTCTGAAAGACAGTGGACAGTCAGATGGCTGGTATTAGCAGCTCAACACTTTCAGCTTCTTTCTACCTGCAACAGGATACACACACAAAACCAAGTTGTTTCTCTCCACAAATAAGGATGGGGTTTACTAGACTATGAGGCTTTTTTCCTATCTTTAATCAAGAGCATGAACTTTTAATTTTAGAGCATAATTTATTTTCATTTTCAGATTTTGTAATGCACTCCCTCAAAACCCTGCTCTCACACTCAAATAGCCCCTGTTTGCACTTGGATTTGCTCTGCTTCTGCTCAAACTGTATACTTGCACTCGGATATATTGTTGCTTGAGCAGATTTCCTGCACTCCAGCTTCAGCCCTTCTCCTTGCACTCAGGCTGCTTCTGTGGGCTCATGAAATGTCTGCTTTCACATTTCTGCTCTGCTCTTGTATTTTTTGTGCAACAACCCTGTTGAAGGGCTGAAGCTGGGGTGCAGGAAATCTGTGCAAGCAACAATATATGAGTGCGAGCAGGGTTTTGAGGGAGAATATTACAAAATCTGAACATGAAATCAATAAATTATGCTCAAATTGAAAGACCATGCTCTTGATTAAAGGGGGGGGGGGGGTCCCTGTACTAGAGAGCTCCCAGGACTACAAAACCAAGGCCTAGATTCAATTATAATGAAATTTTCACTTGTTTGTGATACGTAATGGTAAACTGGTGGTAGCTGTAAGAAAATACAAACATTTTGTTACTGAAAGGACAAATAGTATCAGATCTACATTTATACCTCCCGTACCAATATTGCCTCCATGGATATCAATTCAACAGGCTTTAGTGGCATGACATTTGACATATGTTGCCAAAGCACAATTACAATTATGAAAGGAAAAAGTTAACAAATGTGAATAACACTATTACTTAATAAAATAAAATGAAATAGATGAAGTTGAAAGTTAGTATTGGTAGGGATAATGGATAACACCCATTGGTCTATAACAACATAAAAACTAAAACAAACAAGCAGATGGTGGCAGTAAGTGCACTATAAATACAAGTGTATGTATAAATGTCTATCCGTCTGTATGTGTCCTACTGGTTGTGCCAGGAAGTGACATTTAGCAGCAAACAACAAACAAATCAAATTTTGAAAAGAATTCCTGCCTAATGTTTCTGTATTTTGGACATTGAGTTAAAGTGTAATTCTGTCTCTACAGCTCCCTCATCACAATGACAGTACAGCCTGTCTTCTCTGGGCAAATTCTCTTTTGATGAATGGTAATTTCAGACCTCAGTGTGTGTGTTGGCTGATCTAAGGGCAGCTTTCAATCAGGAGATTGTGCTAATCATTCAAATATAAAATGGTGCTGATAGCTTTAGGACCTGCAGCGAAAAGGTTGTTAGATTTGACATTTAACTTTTTAGGCAGCATTAGTGATTACATTTTCTCTGCTTCATTGATTATTTATGATGTGTCTCAAACCTAAGTTTTAAGGGCTGATTTTGTATGCTTCTTATTGGTCACATTCAAAACCACTGCAAATATTTTGATTGTTTTGCAGATGAGACTCAGTTATACATGTCAGTAAAGTCCAACAACCAAAGCAAGCTGGTCTAGCTGCTCAACTTTTTGACATAGACATGAACTTGTGTATTCCTTTATATTCCTTCTGGTATTTGCTGTATTTTTATGTGTCTGCTACTGAGAGCTTGGTGTGTCAAGGTTGGTTAGTCCAGGGTGGCTGGATCCTCACTAACTGTGGAGAATTGTGAAAGGCCGTCAGGCAGGGCTGGAGGAGGCCTTGGCCATCTGGAGCGAAGGGTCCTGGTGTCCCCAGGGTTGCACTCAAGTTATATTCGTGTGCAGGAGGACACACAACTTTCTGCCTGCTGTGTATATATGTAAATGAGTTTGTGTGTATAAGAGAAAGGTCTGTATGGTGGGGAGGAGCAAGGATGAGGCCGATCTCGTCAAGCCACCCTTGGCCTTGTAAAGGAGGTCAGCCGCATGCATTTGCTTTCTCTTATTGTCCATAAACATTTGCAAGAGGTTGATATTTCCAGGGACCATACTTTGGGGAATTGAGATGTGATATTTATCTATGGATTAAAAGCAACAAGAAGGAAAAAAAATAAAACAATGCTGTGTTTGCAACGGCTGCCATTCACAATGCAAATTATTACAAGTAAAGAGTCGGTCTAGACCTGCTCTATATGGAAAAAGTGCCCTGAGATAACTTTGGTATGATATGGTGCTATATAAATAAAACTGAATTGAATTACAAGTGTGCTCAGTTGTACGTGAAAACAGTATGTGCATCTGTACATGTTATTTTGACAAAGATGAATTTAAGTACTATCATCAGAAAAGGACAGCATATGCATGTATTTATAACTCTAGTAAAGTTTACACTTCCTTTGTTTCTTTTGAATCGACCGCTGCTGAGGTCAGAAAAACATGGGTATTTTACTCTTCTACTCTAACCTCTGGAAATGTTAGAGCTGAAATATTCAAAGAGAGAAATAATCTTCAAAACAGGTACGAGGTGGTGCATTTGTATTCAAGAGTGGCTTATTTTTACTTTCCCATAGTACATGGGAGTCATTCATAACCTCCCTGAAAGCTAGAATAATGGAACAATCGACTTAGTAAAACTAAAAACTCCCACCTGCATGGCAAAGGTTCTGTTACTGATACTGATAGAAAGTAAGAAGGAAACGGTGCTTAAAAATCCTACAGAGTGGAGGACTGCATGATTAATTACATCAAAATAGCCATTTTGATTCATACATCTATGCAGTCTCATTCTTACAAAACAATTCTGCCATATTTGCATTAGCATGGAGTTGCACCAGACCAGGCGCTCCTGATTTCTCCCTGAGCTGCATCAACAGAGGTCAAGACTGCCTCAACCCACATAAAGAACAGTGCACAGAGGGGGAGAAGACAAAACACATTGATTTTGTGTGTGAGGGGCAGATATAAAAGACAAAGGCTTTGGAGGAACAATAAAAACAAGAACACAATGAGACAGGATTGAAGAATCCTCACCTATGATGGTGAAGAAGGGGAAATAAATTTATCTTACACCAGTTCTGACTAAAACATGGTGCCTGTACAAAAAAAAAAAGTGATATGTTGTGTGGAAATTGTTTTTCAGATTAATAGAGGATAATGAAAGTCAAAACCACATACTTTGAAAGCAATGTTTTTTTTAGGGTTGCTGCACTGCAGGGTACCACCACAAATTTAAACAACCAAACTACAATACTATGACGAAATTGAGGCCACACAACAAACATGCTGCCCAACCACACAAACAGCCTTAAAGGGGACATATTGTGCTCATTTTCAGGTACATATTTCTATTTGGGGGCTCTACTAGAATAGGTTTACATACCTTAATGTTCAAAAAACACATTATTTATCTCATATCGACGATTGTTGCAGCACCTCTTTTCAACCTGCCTGAAACGCTCCGTTTTAGCTCGTGTGTCTTTAAGGCCCCCTCCCTAAAAGCCCAGTCTGTTCTGATTGGTCAGCCCCCATGTGCCACAGCAGGCACTGAGCCGGCACCACACACCAACTTCACAAATGCTCCACCGCTGTTTTTGAAGCCAGGGATCACTGTAACGGAGTTTAGCGGCACTTCTACCTTGAATATTTCCACAATAACCATCGGCAACCAAGACTACAGGTTTCTGTGATTCTTGTCTCAGGTAAATACTGCTATTTAACGTCATATCTCTGTCACATAATGTTAGCTTAGTATTTATGCATAAATACACTCTGTTTTACATTTGGCTCTACAGGTATATTTGTGAGAAGAGACCTACAAAGCCCAGAGAAGTGGAAACATTGGTTGTGAAGAGAGACAGAGGTAACATGTTAGCATGTAGCACTGTATGTAAACACTTACAGTAGGCCTATTTATCAGGGTGTGGAGGTGGAAAGTAGCCTACAATATGAAACAATAGAAGATGTGAAATATTAAAGTAATTATTTATAATAAAGACACCTGATAAATGTAAGAAAGTAATCAAATAGTAGTGATTACTGTAGCAACTGTCCATCTGTTATCCTGACTACACTTTAGTTACATCAGACCAGTGACACTTACCATAATGAGGCAGCAACCTGCCTGAAATAGACTTTATCCTGTAAGTTACCGTGTCAACATAACTGAAGGAATTACTGATCTTATGTAGTTGACAAACTCCTCAGTAACCAAAGTATCTGAGGAAAAGTTTTCAGACAATTATTGTCATATTTATGTTTTTTTCAAATGCAGATTTTCTGTTTGATACCCTTTGAAAATACTGTAGAGAATATTGTATAATATACAGCGGGTAAAATAAGTATTGAACACATCAACATTTTTCTCAGTAAATATATTTCTAAAGGTGCTATTGACATGAAATGTACACCAGATGTTGGTAACAACCCAAGTAATCCATACATACAAAGAAACCAAAACAAATAAGTGAAGAAATTAAGTTATGTGTAATAAAATGGAATGACACAGGGGAAAAAGGGTTTAACACGCTTACTGAAATTTATTTAATACTTCGTACAAAAGCCTTTGTTGGTAATGACAGCTTCAAGACGCCTCCTGTATGGAGAAACTAGTCNAGTCGCATGCATTGCTCAGGTGTGATTTTGGCCCATTCTTCCACACAAACAGTCTTCAAATCTTGAAGGTTCCGTGGGCCTCTTCTATGAACTCTGATCTTTAGTTCTTTCCATAGATTTTCAGTTGGATTCAAGTCAGGTGATTGGCTGGGCCATTCTAGCAGCTTTATTTTCTTTCTCTGAAACCAATTGAGAGTGTCCTTGGCTGTGTGTTTGGGATCACTGTCTTGCTGAAATGTCCACCCTCGTTTCATCTTCAGCATCCTGGTAGATGCCAGCAGATTTTTATCAAGAATGTCTCGGTACATTTTTCCATTCATCCTTCAATTTTATGAAGTATGCCAGTACTGTATGCTGAAAAACAGCCCCACACCATGATGTTCCCACCTCCAAACTTCACTGTTGGTATGGTGTTTTTGGGGTGATGTGCAGTGCCATTTCTCCTCCAAACATGGTGTGTATTATGGCATCCAAAGAGTTCAATTTTGGTCTCATCTGACCAGACTATGTTCTCCCAGTATTTCACAGGCTTGTCCAAACGTTGTGCAGCAAACTTTAAATGAGCTTCAACATGCTTTTTCTTCAGCAATGGAGTCTTGCGTGGTGAGTGCGCATACAGGCCATGGTGGTTGAGTGCATTACTTATTGTTCTCTTTGAAACAACTGTACCTGCTAATCCCAGGTCTTTCTGAAGCTCTCCACAAGTGGTTCTTGGCTCTTGGACAACTCTTCTGATAATTCTTTTCACTCCTCTGTCAGAAATCTTACGAGGAGCACCTGGTCGTGGCCAGTTTATGGTGAAATAATGTTCTTTCCACTTCCGGATTATGGCCCCAACAGTGCTCACTGGAACATTCAGAAGTTTAGAAATCCTTCTGTAACCAATGCCATCAGTATGGTTTGCAACAATAAGGTAACGAAGGTCTTGAGAGAGCTCTTTGCTTTTACCCATCATGAGATGTTTCTTGTGTGACACCTTGGTAATGAGACACCTTTTTATAGGCCATCAGTTGGGACTGAACCAGCTGATATTAATTTGCACTGACAAGGGGCAGGATTGCTTTCTAATTACTGATAGATTTCAGCTGGTGTCTTGGCTTTCCATGCCTTTTTGCACCTCCCTTTCTTCATGTGTTCAATACTTTNTGCATACAGGCCATGGCGGTTGAGTGCATTACTTATTGTTCTCTTTGAAACAATTGTACCTGCTAATTCCAGGTCTTTCTGAAGCTCTCCACAAGTGGTCCTTGGCTCTTGGACAACTCTTCTGATAATTCTTTTCACTCCTCTGTCAGAAATCTTGCGAGGAGCACCTGGTCGTGGCCAGTTTATGGTGAAATGATGTTCTTTCCACTTCCGGATTATGGTCCCAACAGTGCTCACTGGAACATTCAGAAGTTTAGAAATCCTTCTGTAACCAATGCCATCAGTATATTTTGCAACAATAAGGTAACGAAGGTCTTGCGAGAGCTCTTTGCTTTTACCCATCATGAGATGTTTCTTGTGTGACACCTTGGTAATGAGACACCTTTTTATAGGCCATCAGTTGGGACTGAACCAGCTGATATTAATTTGCACTGACAAGGGGCAGGATTGCTTTCTAATTACTGATAGATAGCTGGTGTCTTGGCTTTCCATGCCTTTTTGCACCTCCCTTTCTTCATGTGTTCAATACTTTNGCTCACTGGAACATTCAGAAGTGTAGAAATCCTTCTGTAACTAATGCCATCAGTATGTTTTGCAACAATAAGGTAGCGAAGCTCTTTGCTTTTACCCATCATGAGATGTTTCTTGTGTGACATCTTGGTAATGAGACACCTTTTTATAGGCCATCATTTGGGACTGAATCAGCTGGATATTAATTTGCACTGACATGGGGCAGGATTGCTTTCTAATTACTGATAGATTTCAGCTGGTGTCTTTCCATGCCTTTTTGCACCTCCCTTTCTTCATGTGTTCAATACTTCTCCCTGTGTCATTTCACATTATTACACATAACTTAATTTATGGACATCTATGGTTTGATTTCTTTGCATGTGTAGATTGCATTGGTTGTTGCTGACATTTGGTGAAAATTTCATTACAATAGCCCCATTACAAATATATTTACTGAGAAAAAGGTTGACGTGTTCAATTCTTATTTTACCCGCTGTATGTGTGTGTGTATATATATATATATATGTGTGTGTGTGTGTGTATATATATATATATATATATATATATATATATATATATAATGTGTGTGTGTGTGTGTGTGTGTATGTATGTATGTATGTGTGTGTGTATGTATGTATGTATATATATGTGTGAGTGTTTGTGTGTGTGTGTATATATATATATGTGTACGTACATAAACACATACACACACACACGTATATATATGTATAAGTGTGTATGTATATATATGTGTGAGTGTTTGTGTGTGTGTGTATATATATATGTGTACGTACATAAACACATACACACACACACGTATATATATGTATAAGTGTGTATGTATGTAAAGAGGGCCTCTGCTAACATTAGAAGACATTATTACACTTTTAAATGATTAGTGATGCAGTGTTGGTACATCACACAGCAAAGGCCATGTATTTAATCAGTGAGGTCATCTTCTCATTAAATTAATAGAGATGTGTCAGGGTCAGTCTGATTCAGATCAGCATGTGGCAACATAATTGAGCAATCGTGTGGTACGTTTGTTTGTGTGTCATAAATCAGTGCAGCTTGTTCCAATATCAGGACAAAAGAAAACCTTCAGAGCTTTTACAAGTTGGGTGGTAAAAGCAAACAGCAAAATCAGTCGCAGTCTGATGCTATGTGTGAGGAAAAACTCACTGATGCACTGTAGTCAGACACTAGACTGAAGACAGTTTGATAATCACCAGTAGAGAAGAAACGGTATGAAAATTTCATGTCACGATTATAGTGACCAGAATCCTGACGTTTATTAGTGTTATTGCGGTGTCGTTAAAATGTGCTGAAAAAGTACTGATACACACACTGAAATCATTACACCAAGTTTTATATTGAAAACCACAATAAAATTAGCAGAACTTTGCACACACACATACACAGTCTATCTTCTGTGAGTATATGCAATGACCCCCTGCACAATTTACATAAATACAAATGAGTCTTAAGAAGACAGTGATAGTAATTACAATGAGCCCAACAACTGACAAATACAGAGAAGTCTCGTATAAGAGTTTATCGTGTTTCTCCTGTTGGAACACTTTTACACCCAATTCAACTAAAGTAAGTGACGTGTCATCGTGTGCAATGGGCGAATAGAGTCTGCAGACACACGACACTCGGGTAGGTAACACTGAAAGCTTCAGTTTACATTATTGACAAGCTATTAGCAAGTTACACAGAAAAACCATGACATTTTCATCCATTCCGAAGTCCCCACATCATGTATGGAGCTAAAAGTTCACTTAAGGCTTGTGTTCATATAGCGTTTTTTTTCTGAGCACCAGCGTCTTTTTTTCAGTTGTTACCAATGAGGAGAGAACGTATGCGGCAGCACTTCTGACGTCCTCTTAGAAGGCTGAAACATCTCTGGAGCGCTGTCACTGCCTTCTGCCATGTCTTCATTGGCAAATTGCAGGCATCTGGGAGACTGTCGATAACTTGAGTTAATGCTGGACAGTATTTACCATGAATTTGTCAAAGTGCGGTATGCTAATCAAACATGGTTTTAATGATAATTAAAATTTGAAACGGTAATACTTACCTGTGGGAATTTTACCGTAGTTTATCGTGAAACCGTTAACTGTTTCATCCCTAATCACCAGATGAACACACAATTTACTCAACAGAGTCAGTGTGGAATTTGATATTGCATCAAGGTTTTCACTGGAACTACTGTCTAGTGAAGGAATAGTTGATAAATGAAAAATGTTGACAATGAGGTCTGTCTGAAGATTATTATATTAACAGGGACACTGTTTTAGAAAGAGATGTTGCATTTAAATTTTAAAATGTCATGCTGTGAACACCACAAACTAAATTCCATCCACCTCTATTTTAATGAGGTGGAGGCAGAGATCTCAAAACCTGGACACGTAAAACCAAAACTATCTGCATGGCTAGATACCACTACAGGGAAGAAAATATGTTTTTCATAATTTGGGTGTACCTACACTTTAAAAGTGAATTTTACTAACATTGTTTCCATAATAAAAATCTACAATGAATAAAGACAAACTCTCCATGCCAAACATTCTCAGAGGCAAAAGGTTTAACATACAGGCAATACTGGATAGTATGTTCCACTGCTACAATAAAATGTGAAGTGCACTCTTACTGTACAGTACGTATTAACAGACTCAAAGTAGCTTCCTCCAAGTGGAGAGAACAGACTTTTCCACCCGTCGCTGCAGCCTAATTTCTACACAATTACTCACCCTCCACCCGTTCACTCCAATTAGGAGTAATTTTTAGCCCTAATGCACATTCAGTTTGCTAATCCCATTTTCATTTCAAATGACTTGAGACCAACACAGCTGTCGCTTTATTGTAAGTGTTGTGGTACAACAACAGCCCTCTGTATTTGTGCTTCATATGAGCCATCCAGATATATAGTACCATATAATGTTCTGGGCTGTACGGCAAAAAAGCAACCTCTAAGTCCCTGTTGTGAAGGGTCTTAAATGTTTTGTGCAGTCGGCTGTTGGTATTAATTGTATTATAACTGATATGAAGCAGAAAACACCTCCTTATCAAAAAATATTTCCGTTCATCAAAGGTATATCCAAATGCTGAGAAATAATGTAATTCTGTCTCCCTCTGCTCTCTTGTTTCTCACAGTATTTTGTGGAGATCTTGAAGGCCAAAGAAACTCTGAGGCAGGACATTAGAGAAAGCATCTTCAGTTCAATTAAAGCCATTCATTCAGTAAACCAGTAAGTATCCTCTGAATAATTTAAAGAATATCTATGCTTTGAAGATGGTGGCGAGAGACGGTGTAAAGGGATGAGGTTCGGAGTTTGTCTCTTGCGTAAGAATGCAGTCTAGATAAACTCTTACCAAAGCATAGTCCTTATCTTCTCTATTAGCAGGGGGCAATGATATTGTGTTGCAGTGTAGATGTGTTCTCTTCTCTGGTGGATACATTACTGCATATCAGGTATAATTACTCCTGGTGATATCACAAGTGAAGACCATTATTGCTACCATAGAAAATAAATGAATTCTCGTTGCCTACCAGCCCTGCTGATGAAGATCTCAGGGGGCACATTGGCCAATTGGAAGTCAGAGCTGAGAGAAGCTGATCTCACCCAATGTCTAGATGTCAGATTGATCTAGCTGTCAATCTGCTGTAAAACTTAAATCTCCAAATGCTTTTGAAAGACTTAAAAAGTTTGGTTACATAAATAAAAGATTGATGTTTGAAGTTAGTACATGTGTACATGCTAAGGTACTGGATTCAGCTATGGTATCCATAAATCAATAGTAGAAAAATAGACTTAAACTTTGATCAGTTCAGTGTTAAAGATAACGACATCATCAAATCCTCACTGGATTTTAGTTTTGCGCATTCAGAAAAAGCCTCATTTTACCAATCTTGGTGCCAAACGGTCGACACTAAATTAGCTTTTTTGAGTTAATTAATTATATGTACAGTACCTTAATTATACTATCAATTGATTCTTATTCCAGTCTGTAGTGTTCATTGCAACACCAGTTATTTGCCATAAAAACAGTAGCTGTCTTCTAGAAAAATCATAAACTTGTTAGGCTCGTTGCATGCTTCTAGCGACAGGCTTCACAAACGTGCACGCACCCACAAACCTCTGCAATTACGAAATTGCACCCGGTGTTGACAGTCAGCTTCTAAATTTGTGGAACCCATCAGATTTGCAGTCTACAGTCTGAACACAGTCTAATGGACAAAACATACACAGTTCAGTATTAGACTGCACAGCTTGACAAACTGTGGAGTGAGTGGTTGGGATACCTTTGATTGGGAATTCCATTTCCAGACTAGCCTAAATAATGAGTGGTGTGGATTCCCTCAGGCTTTTACCCTGTGCAGACTGACAGGCTTTCTTGTTGAGAGTGCTACAATGAAGATTGAATTATGAATTACACAGTCTGATGTATTGGATAAATGGTTCCGCAGTTCTCATACATCTTCATTATGAGCCCCTTATTGAATCAATGGTTGAAACATAATGGCAAGCAATCCATTTAAAAAATGGTCCATGGAGAGACAGTGTGTTAGTACTAGACTGCTTTACCACTGCCAAATGATTGATTATAGATTTTCCCATATTCTTTTCACTTTCTTTCATTCTGGCATTTTGTATACACTGGATATCTGTGTGACAGTGCCAAGAATAATTGATAATAACAGTGGTGATAATTAGCTCTCACAGATGGATATGTAGGTGCCTTTCTCATCCATCTCTCACACATGAAACATCAAGTATTATATACTGTAAGTCTTAAAGCATTAATAAACAGGCTCACTATAATCAAGGGACATGTTGTAAAAGGCTTGCTGCTGCTTCTGTCAGCAAGTGTTCTGTCTCAGTCAAATGGAGGGCTGGGTATTACAAAATTACTGGGTACCTACAAAAACATATTCTTGTCGTAGTGACCCAAATGTGTTCATAAGACCAAGTATCGAATGTCTGGTTAGATTCATAATTGTTTTTATATTCCTTGTTCAGGAATAAAAAAGTCTAAATCAGGAACTATCCTGATTTAGACTTTTTTATTCAGGCCAAGTACAAGTTCTTGTACAGCTGCTTGTGTTTAGACGTTACATTTAACATTTGAGAACTTTGGCTTCTTTTGTTAAATAAGAAAATAGGCTTTTTGGTATCAATACAGAAATACTCAGCTATTTTATTGGCACTTGTACTTGCCCTGGTCAGAATCAAAATCATTTATTTTGCTTTGGATGGTAAACCAAGGACATACTAGACAAAATACAACATGCAAGTAACATTGAGTTGTTGGTGTTTTTTAGTTTTGACAGAGCTAGGTCTGCAGCTTCACCCCGCTTCCCCTCTTTGTCTTAGTGTAAATGAATTATATAGCGAGCAGTGTTGGTAGTAACCCATTACTTAGTAAGGTGTTACAGTAATGTGATTACTTTTTTCAGGAACGAGTAGTGTAAGCGATTTCAATTTAAAATTCAGTGATTACATTCCAGTTACAGCGTTTCTAATCCCAGTAACGCTCCGTTACTTTGACATTTTGAGGGTCGGCTTGTTCACTGTCTTCTCAGGAGTTTAATGAAAGGTTAATATCAGTTTGGTCTCAGAGACTGGTCCAAGACATGTTAGCTTGGTGCAGGGGTTGGAGGTGTGGGGAGACTGTTAGCCGCCACCAAAAGAGGAGAAATGCTCCCGCTAACTCCAAAGTTGTCTTATTTACATGTTGCGTCTCCTTTGCTGGCTGGCTAGTGTTAGCCACTGGTAAGCCTACATTCAGGAATCAGCTGGTTTTGTTGTGAACCAGCAGCTTTTCTGTGAGGACAGGACTTCTGGAGTGCTGTGGGGAGTCACCGGGGCTAACGTTAAACTAGCTGTTGATGGTCAGTAAATCCCTCCATACTGTAGGCTGGTCGCTTGTTAAACCACACAGTCTTTTTCTACACATGTTAAATACAGGAGGATGTGATGTGTGGGTGTCGAGGCTTTGGAGTTGTTTAACGGCTCCTGAAGAAGGGCTTTTATACCAATGTTGATTTAGATTCCTCTGCTTCTTGTTCTTTTTATCATTGTTTCCCTCCTCTGTCACTTTGGCCTCAAAGATGACCAGGATCCATGTCAGGATTCCTGGTACTGATGATAGACAAAGGCCCAGTAGAATAACATCGTCAGTGGCACTACAGTGAAGGGACAACATTCTACATCTTCAGATATTTTTTCAGCTGTCACATTCACTGTAACATCAAAATGTATTAAAAAGTCACATATACTGTGCAATTTGGCAGAATTCTAGTTCTGCTAATTTTCCAGTCTCTATCAGCTGCCTGCTGTTACAAAGCAGATTTTTTAAAATTAATTAAACAAATCACTAAAGACAAAACACTAAGAAATGTTAAGGATGTCAGTGAGAAACAGCACACATGGAAAGCCGAACAAGCAGGTTACGATGTGATGGACCTCACATTTAATTCCAGCTGGATGGTGAATGACTTGCTTGGGAATCTACCTAGGTTCATCAGAGAAACATTAAGAGAAATATCGTCATAAGATGATTTTTGCAGCTGGGCACTGATTTCTAAGATGAGTTGGTGATCCTCACAAAGCAGCAGTAAACCACTTAAATGGCAGAAACCTTCTGAGAGAGCCGTGTTTGTCAGCCCTGCACAGCCTAATGGTTCTCTGATAGTAATACAAGTGTGTCAGTGTTTGTAGAGTGGAGGTATATTCATCAATGTTTCTGTCCTTATTTACTTAACTCCAGAGTGCAGTGGGAATAATAGTAATGAATTCTGCTTTAATTAAGCTTTGTTGAGTTACATAAGAAAAGGAGACGTGAATATATTGATATGCCATGCCATTCAATCTGCTTCTGAGTGTTTATAGAGAACAGAGAGTGTGCAGCAGAAGGAGCAACCCAATTATCCCCAGCTGCTAACATGACAAACAGGAATCAGCAACTTGAAAGAGCAGTCAGTGGATCCAGTAAGGAACATACAATCAGCAATGGATTTGAAAGGGGGAGAAGGGGGCTCATAATGAGAATAGGTGTTGTCTGAAAGGTAGGTCACATCGTACAGTTCATTGAGAGCAACAAAATGCTGCTTTATTGCTTTGTTTTCAGTCAGTCAGTGATTCGTGGTTATGTTTATTTATTTAATAAGTAGTATCTTTAGAGGATGCTCACACTGTGTCGTAACAATTAGTATTCCTCTGTTCAATCCTTCGCCAAACGAAGGCGCCTCGGCCTGAATTGTTTGGCCGAGGTTGTATCTTCCCCAGATGTCGCAACTGCTTGGAATTAATGTGGATTAACGCGACACACACGGAATGCTAATGTTGTCTCTATCGTGCTGCTGATGGCCAGACAATTTAATTGCTGTGAAAAAAGTATAAAAAATGTAATCCATAATTTCATATTTATCATAATAGCCTCTGGCAGTGAGAGGGGAAAAAAACGGAAACACAGTTTTTCCCGCCCTTTGCCCTCGTTAGAACTCTCTCGGCTGCTCCGGCATCTCCTGATTATGAACAGAGGCTACCTTGGCGCACAACTTCATTAAAATCTATTTAAATCAACTTCAACAGCAAAGTGCTCCTTCTTACAGCATGTACGAACAGAAGTCTCTGGGAACCTCATTAGAGAGTAGGATTGTGTGTGTGTGTGTGTGTGTGTGTGTGTGTGTGTGTGCGCGCGCGCGCGTGTGTGTGCGTGTGTGGTACTTCCTTCCCGTGGTACTGTAATGTGCCTGACAGGCTGAATGACTGCGTTGACTCTGCCTTGATCCAGTTGTTTTGTTCCTGAGTTCAGCGGGCGTATTCGCACTACAAAGTGGCCCTTGGTGCCCTGAAGGTATACCCAACGTCTGGGTCCCAGTAAATACGTCACCCACAGGGAGAGGCCTTTAAATGACACTACAGAGCCTCGCCTGCCAAACCTTCCATTAACGGGAAAGCAGTCCTCTGAACTTTGTTCAACCTCCGCACGTTCTCTAAACATGTGTGCCTTTGCTGAAAATGATGCTTCAGATGTGATCTTGCCTTATTTGAGCTCTTTCTTTCCACTGATGGAGAGCAGCAGTGCATTCTCAGGCAGTAATGTACATTAACTCAAAGTCCAATACAGTTTGACTGGAGGCTAAATGCTAACCGGAGGACACTTTAAAATTAATGTGTCAAATGTCTGTGATGCACAAATCAGCAACCCATATTGAAATAGTTTAGCTTTTGCCGTGTCCTGTGTTGGAGTTAGGATGTGGTTGTGACTCACTTATGATGTCTGCCTGCTTGTTTGCATGCCCTAAAAATGAGTGACAGTGACCCGCTGAATTATAGTGGCTAGGTAAGCATGTTCTACAAATGCATGGTGTATTTGATTTAAGGCTGAAGGATTTGAGGAAATTGCAATTTAGTTATTTTCCCTGAATTAAACTCCAGAATTAGTTTGGACTAGACTTGCTCTTGTTTCTACATGAATAGAATCGGATGAAATAATAACCTTCCTTGTTGTGTCCTCCCAGGAAAGGCAACGTAAACTAAAGTTGGATAAACTTGGCAGTGTGGGGGCACATGTTCCACCTCTGCTAACCAATTTTTTTAAAGATATTACAATAGTGGTTAACTTAACTTTATTCAATAATATTCAAATATTATTACAACTGCTGGCAGATTCATAGTTTGCCCTTCATGGTAATAATGACAAACTGCTGACAAACATTATCATTATCTTCTCAGACTGTTACCTGTCTAAAGTTGCTATCAGACAATCACGTAGATCATTTATTAAGAGCAACCTCCACCACTGGTGGTGTTTTTGAACAGCAAAAAGACAAAGCACATTGACTACTTTTTCAAACGAGTGGTGTGTTTTTTTTTAATGAAAACCATCTTTGACCGAGCCAAAATAGTGGCATGCAGAAAGCATATTAACCAGACAACAGCCGCAGTGTTGTTTGGCCAACTCACAGAATTACAGCTGAGTTGCCAGTTGCCATTATAGCTGGACTAAACCTTTCATCTCTTACAACTTGTTAAGACACACAGCTAATTATATACGTTTATAATGAAACATTTAAATATTAAATTTAAGTGTTTAAATACAATTAAATAAAACTTAAAATATTTGAGAACTGAACTCTTGAAATTGCGATTTCTGTATTAAAATGATAAATCATTCTGCCCTAGTATGGTGTTTTTGTATTTGATTATATCTTACCTGTTTTGCAGATCTCTGTTGGTCCATTTGGAGAATGGCTACTTTGGCCAAGGCTTCGACCGGTTCTGTCCACATCTGCACCACTACAACACGTATGTGGACAACATCTATAATGCCAGCAAAGTGCTTGGGGTAGGAACACAGTATTTCCACATGGTTATTACAACTCTGTGTCAGACTCTCCTGCATTAGCATTTCACAAGCTGTTTATTACATTAGATTACATTTTTTAAAATCCTTCTGGGAAAATTGACCAATGTATTCCTGAATACACAATAACACATGCATAGGTGGCTATTGGATTCTTTGTTGCTGACAATCAATTCGACCGCTGTCAGTGATGACAGCACTTTCATGTCTTTATGCTAGGTAGGGTAACCAGGTCCTGACTCCATCTCCATACTTAACATGCAGACGTGAGATTGATTGTCTTTTTCATCTCAATTTCAGAAGAAAGCAAATGTGCATAGTTCCCAAAATTCCGAAACTATTCCCTTTATCATTTTAAAACTACACCCTCATAAATTTCAACACTTTCCACAAATCACATCCTGATACAGTCGACCTATCTGATCAGTGACAATGATCTCAGTGCAGAGGTACAGAATCTGTGCTCATGAGGTCAGATTTCATTTGTTAAAATGTTACAGCCTTTTTTTGGTGACTGTGCTGCAGGGAGTGACCAGCAGAGATGTCCTGTTGCTAGCTTTCAACACTGCAAGTTTGCATTGATTCTCCTGCAGGTTGACATCCCTTATATTGTAATTGACTTGAACGGGGAGACGTGTCGTAGTGAGAGGTGTGC
Source organism: Maccullochella peelii (assembly GCA_002120245.1). Classification (NCBI taxonomy): domain Eukaryota; kingdom Metazoa; phylum Chordata; class Actinopteri; order Centrarchiformes; family Percichthyidae; genus Maccullochella; species Maccullochella peelii. The sequence continues at coordinate 2,871 of LKNJ01009471.1, read as the reverse complement.
TAATTTACTTGGGTGACCAGTGATAACTCTTCTGAACAGTAGAAACCCGCTCAGTGTCTTAATGACAGTAACTTATTGCCCACATCAGTCTAGACTAAGTCAAATTAAATATCAAACATTATATCTGCAAAATGTACTGAAGAGGCATTCTGAAAATATGTAGCAATATAGTAATAACGGCATCATCCAAATGATATGATCTTATCTTGTAATTACAAACTAAAAAAAATGACTTTTTGAAGTTTTTGTTTTACATCCACAAAGAGTTTGGTCCCATGCAATGTGTAACAGTGGAGCACTGTTCATTGCACTGAACATCGGTTTGATTATTTTATGATATGTAATTAAGTTATGTAATGTGATTTTGCATACATTTTCAATATTGTGATACATGATATATATACAGAAACATTAATATTGTCATGATAACTCCAACCGTACCCCCAAACTGTAGGAGTTTTAAAAGATAAGGCTGGGGATATTCAATATTTTTCTTATTGTCAATAAATCCCATGAAAAGAGCAAGACCAACATGTGTTTGTCCATCTCTCAATACTTTCTGACTCCCCTACCTTGTCTATAGCTCTCAGCCCCAAGCCCATTGGTGCAACATACATTTTTAAAAACATCTCATTAATTTAAAAAAAAAAAAAGGCTCAGTAATTTCCAAAAACATCTGGCCTCTATAGTTTTTAAGAAATGTTACTCAAACAGGAGGAAATAGTACATTTGTTGGGGACTGTTTTCAGCATCAGATGAATCCACATTTGGTGCTCTAGTGAGTATTTCTGGCGGCAGGACAGTGTATATGGGACTGAGTCAAAATAAACTACAGCATGTATGTTCATGGTTATGAAGAAACATGTAGTTTTTGGACAACAATGGAGCATGGCACAGAGAAAAAAGGATACACACACACACACAATACTCATTAGTAGGATACATTCATTGTTGGTTTGGCTCTTCGCGTGGGATTTATCCATTAATACAAACTATTTCAGATTTGACACGGTTATTGATTTTGAGGTCAGAAACACTGTTAATAAAGCGCTCTAATTCTATATTATATTACTGCTGACTGTTGTTGTTGTGAAATAGGGTAGAGCTCTCCTCAGGTCTATTTAAATACAGCAGCAATGTTTATTCTGATGATTGACAGGAATGACAAGATAAGGCTTTTTGTCATCCAAATGTTGACACACACTCATGCTGACATGATGTGCAAATCCATATTTAATGACATCTACAGCCTCCCTCCTCCTCCACCTCCTCATACCTCAGTTGGCAATCCAGCATAATGAGTGACAACAAGATGATTTTTGGGTTTGTCAGGTAGAGTACACATCTAGAAAGTGACATGAGATTCAGGGGTCGTCCCTGGTTGCGACATGTCCATCATTGGTTCTACAAGCTACATGCAGATACTATTAACAAAAAAACATATAGATTGCTCACAGTGGATCCAGATGCTGAGCATAAGACACATGTACTCAGTCCATCAGCACGTTAAGTTCCTGTTGATTAGCTGTTAGTCAGTGTCCTACTGGCATAAAACAAGGTATAGTACATGAAGTGTAGTCTAGACTAAACAATGTGTACAGGACATTTTCTCTTTTAGCATTTTCTCATCCAGATGCACAATTCAATTCAATTCAATTCAATTCAGTTTTATTTATATAAGTTATCTCAGGGCCCTTTTCCATAAAGAGCAGTATGGAGTGAATATAGTCTCAATAAGATTTGTAAATGTGTATTACATGATTTGTAA
>LKNJ01009460.1:0-12040 GCA_002120245.1 Maccullochella peelii | reverse complement strand
GGGGGGGTGGGATGGGGGGCAGAGCAGGGAGAGAGTTCAGCATCCTGACAGCCTGATGGGCGAAGCTGTTCTTCAGTCTGCTAGTCCTGGCTCGCAGGCTCCGCAGTCTCCTTCCTGATGGCAGCAAGCTAAAAAAGCTGTGTGCCGGGTGGGGTCCCCACCCACATGCTCTGTACCACACGGTGATGCTGCTGGTCAGAATGCTCTCAATGGTGCCTCTATAAAAGATGCACATGATGGGGGCCGGGGCTCTAGCTCTTCTCAGCTTTCGGAGAAAATAGAGGCGCTGGTTGGCCTTCTTGGCCAGTGATGTGATGTTAATAGTCCAGGAGAGGTCCTCCGTGACATGCACACCCAGGAACTTGGTGCTGCTCACCCTCTCTACCGCAGCACCATTGATGGTCAAGGGAGCATGCTGGGGGCGCACTCTCCTGAAATCCACAACAATCTCCTTCGTCTTCTCAATGTTCAGAATATGAAATATAAAATAAAATATGTCAAGATAAAACAAAGAAGTAACCATAAAATATATCAAGGAAAAACAGAGATTAAACAAAACAAGGGTATGGAAAAGTGACTATTAGTTAAAAGCAATGCTGAATAAATAAGTTTTCAATTGTTGTTTAAAAATGTTCACAGAGATTGCATCTCTTACAGCCTTGGGTTGGGAGTATATATATATACACACACACATATTTTTGGGGCATAGTTAAAAAAGGCTGCCGATTTTCTTATTCGTGTGAGAGTTTATATTTAAAAAAACAGCAGTCAAGAATCTAAGAGGCCGTGAGGGATTATAGAATGACAAAGAGTTAGTAATGTAGGCCGGGCCCAAACCATTAAGAGCCTTGTAAACAAGTAAAATAACTTTACAAGTGATCCTAAAAGACACCAGGAGCCAGTGCAGGTTCACTAAAACTAGGGTGATATGCTCTCTCTTTCTTGTTCTAGTTAAAAGTCTAGCAGCAGAGTTCTGAATTAATTGTAATTTATCAATTGATTGTTTTAGAAGACCAGTGAAGAGAGAATTTAAGTAGTCTAATCTACTTGAGATAAATGCATGAACAAGTTTTTCAGCACCTTGTTGCGATAGGAATGGCTGTACCTTTGCAATATTTCTTAAATGAAAGAAAGCTGCCTTGGTCACCCTTTTTATGTGGGATTTAAAACTTAAGTCTGAGTCTAGGATAATACCAAGGCTTGTGACTTCCGATTTAACCTGTGAAGCCAAACTGCCAAGTTTGCAAAAACCAGCTCTCTTTTTGCTTGTTGGCCAACTAATAAAATTTCATTTTTTTCGCAATTTAATATAAGATAATTGTTCTGCATCCACTTATTTACTGCAGCCAGACCAGTTGTTAAATGGCAAAGGAATTGGTCATCATTTGGGTCCAACGAAATATACAGCTGTGTCATCCGCATAGCTGTGGAAATTAAGCTTATGTTCTCTGATAATATTGCCTAAGGGAAGCATGTATAATGAAAATAGCAGAGGACCAAGGCAGCTTCCCTGAGGAACACCAAAAGGTAACTCATATTTCCTTGACACGTGATCTCCCATAGTGATAAAAAACTTTCTCCCTGTTATATAAGAGCGGAACCAGTTCAAAACACTACCAGAGAGGCCAACCCTGTTCTCAAGGTGCTCTATGAAAATGTTATGTTGAATGTTATCAAAGGCAGCACTTATATCTAATAGAACTAGAACGGAGACCTTGTTGGCATCAGTGCTGACCCTAAGATCACTGACAACTTTGGTGAGGGCTGTCTCAGTGCTGTGATTTGCCCTGAACACTGACTGAAACTTTTCTAAAATATTATTTTTGTTCAGGAAATTGGTAATTTGGTTAAAAACAACCCTCAAGTATCTTGCTTAAAAATGGGACATGTGATATAGGTCTATAGTTATTTAAGACGTCAGTATCTAGATTTGGTTTTTTCAACAGAAAACATCCAGTTTCAAGTGACACGTCAATGATCTTTCTAACACAGTAATGCAAACAGTTAAAACAATTCTTAAAAAATGTAGTGGACTGGGTCAAGGCAGCACGTGGAAGACTTACTCTCATTCACAATATAAAGTTCCTGATCAGAAATAGTATCAAATTTCGACATATTTGCAGTAATTTTGCTAGGCCGATTGACGTTATCATCTATGACAATAGCTGCTCTTATGGAGGTAATTTTGTTGTTAAAAAATATTGCAAATTCCTCACATGTAATGGAGGATAATTGGTCTAGCATGTCATTGACATGGTCAGGATTGAGCAACTGGTTTATAGTTGTGAATAGTGTTCTAGGATCATTCTTACTCTCTACAATCATCTTGGAGAAATGAGCCCTTCTGGCATTGTGTATGGCTAAGTTAAAAGATGTTATTTGTTCCTTGTAAATATTAAGATGGTCTTCTAAACCAGTTTTCCTCCACTTTCTCTCCGCTGCTTGACAAGATCTCTTTCGCTCACGAACAATGAGTGGTTAATAATATTAGTCAGGTTGCTATTGAAAAAATCTACCATTTCGGTTACTGAGCCATTTATATCTGATAGATTGGATACAGTAATGAGCTTAGAGAATTTACGCTGAGTTTTGGTGTCTAGTGACCTTTTGCGAAGAGTAATTTCTTTTGTACTTGTGGGTGACGGTAAAAAGTCATCAAAAAATACACAGAAGTGATCAGAGAATGTGATGTCAATCACAGAAACATTAGCAACATATAGACAGGGTCAGCACTGCACAATTTGAATAAAAGTACCTCAAAGCTTATAAAGTTGGTAGCTGAATACATTTATAGCGTTTTTTATGTAAAGCACCAAGTCCACCACCATGGCCACTGGGTCTAGGCAAGCAAAACTTTTCATATTCCAGAGGACATAGTTCAGCAAGTTGGCTGTACTCATTTGGCTTCAACCATGTCTCAGTTAAAAACATAAGATCAAGATCTCTGGAAGTGATAAAATCATTTAGAATAAAAGTTTTGTTAGTAATTGATCTCACATTAAAAAGGCCCAGCTTAAATATAGCTCTGTACACCCCTGCACACACACACACACACACACACTGAATCGCATTTAGTATCTACACAGTAGACTACATGTGTGTAAACCTCAGTCTCTCCTCTAACTGGATCAGATCTAACCCACAGGAAGCCAAGTTGTGCATTTGATCCTCAGAGCTGTGTTACCATAGCTGATATATGAGATGGGCTATTAACAACACATTACTGTAGCAGTCTTAACAGTAAGCCTCCTAAAAGCTTAATGTGCTATGGAAGCAAGCCTTTGCACACTTCCTTTATCGCCATCAGCATCATTATCTTCTTTATCAATTTCCTAAATGCTTCACAGGCTAATCACTTTGCAGGTAGCTAACAGTGTTACAGAAGTAATACTGAATCTGAGTGTTCAGTGGATAGACTGATGGATAACATGGATAAAGTTCAAAGTGTTGGATGAACAGATGACCGACACACTGATTGCCATAATTTCGCAAAACCAAAACATGTCAATCATGATATACACAGCAGAATTGAAACCAGAACTTCTATGTTATGTTCCAGAGGTAAGTAAACCTAATGCGGTTCAATACATTTGTTTACATTTTGGCTTTTTAAAAACACCTCAGCTGTACTTTGTGTTTAGTGCTAATAAGTACATGTTAGCACGCTAATACACTAGACTAAGATGGTGAACATGGTAAACATTGTACCTGCTAAAAATTAGCATATTTGCATTGTCAAGGTGAGCGTGTTGCTAATGTAAGCATTTAGCTCAAAGCACTGCTGTGTCCAAGTACTCACTGAGCTGCTAGCATGGCAGTAGACTCTTATTCTTGTTTATACAGCAAAGATACATTATAGCAAGGACATTAGAAGAGAGTGTTGGTGGATATCATAGATAAGACAGAAACTGTTAGGATAACGTAAAATACACACACTGCGTTGTTGGACAAACTTGATGGGAGCTGTAGTTTTGAATGATAATAGATTCCCAGGAACACATTTCAGCTTTTCAGATAGAACGATGAAAAAAACCATTGACTGCATTGAGTTACAGAAGCTAGTGGAACAGCAGCAAACTCTGAGGTGATGTAAGGGCATTGGCTGTCTGTAGTCAGTGCTACTGGTGCACATTACATTCACAAGCAAGGACCAGACCATCAGCTGAGATGTGAATAAACTGTTTATTGAATATGAAACGTATGACTAGTGACTGGCTGATGGGAATGGTGGAGAAGGATGATTGCTGTGGTGTGGGGAAGCTTCGGGAAGGATCTATCGTTGCTTTTGTGCTCAGTAGACCCCCAGGAGAATCATTTAGAGATCATAGAGGAGAAAAGGAATTTTGGATCGACCTGGATGTTTTCGGCTTCGATTATGGAGGTTGTGAAGAATTGGTGAAGGGTAACTCTTCTGGAGTCAGACTGAAGAGATCCTCTTTCTGGATTGGGGGGTAGCAGGTCCGCCGGGAGACAGTCGGCAAAAGGAGGTGTTTTGTGGTTCTTAAAACATTTCAGCATTAATTATTGGTGGTAGCTTAAGTTTGTTGCAGAAACAATGCTGAGAGCAAAATAGATGTTCTGCGGTTGCATGCACGGAAAACGAGAACAAACTGGCGTGTAGGGCACGAAGGCATTTTAAACACATATGACAAGAGGAGTGTTAGTGGTATGGTCCTGCTCCTGAACTTCTGCTAAAATGATCTCCAATTAGAGGGGATTGCACCTTTGCCGTTCGGGCACCTAAGCTCTGGACTCTACCTGTGGAGCTCAGGCTAAGCAAATCATTATTTATATTTATGAGAGGGTGTGATGATTAATAAATACACTCTCACATCACTGGTCTAATAGCAGCTCAAAAAAAGCTGTATCCAGTTGTCTGGATGGTGCAGACAGCACCATACATGTTGTTTTTTAACAGTTAATTAGTACAATGGTGTTAGAAATAAATAATAAAAAATTTGTTTGGTCAAGCCTTTTATATGATTGCATCTACTCTAGATTTACAGCAGCATTTGCACTGTAATGCATTTCAAGAATAAAACATGAAATGCATCAACACATAGAATATTAAGTTATAACCGACCAGTCTGATGTGTGTAGACGTGTGTGGTTATTTTATAGCAAATGCTCCACCTGGCTCCACCGCTGTTTTTGTAGCTAGGGATCACTGTAACGGAGTTTAGCTGCACTTCTACCTTGAATATCTCCACAATAACCCCTTCTACACCAAGAAATTCAATACTACACAGCATCGGCAACCAAGACTACAGGTTTCCCTGATTCTTGGCTCAGGTAAATACTATTATTGTTTAACGTCATATCTCTGTCATATAATGTTAGCTTAGTATTTATGCATAAATCGTCAAAACACACTGTTTTATGTTTGTCTCTACAGGTACATTTGTGAAAAGTGACCTACAAAGCCCAGAGAAGTGGAAACATTTGTTGTGAAGAGAGAGAGTGGTAACATGTTAGCATGTAGCACTGTATGTAAACACTTAAAGTGGGCCTACTTATCAGGGTGTGGAGGTGGAAAGTAGCCTACAATATGAAACAATAGAAGATGTGAAATATTCAAGTAATTATTTATGGTAAAAAGACACCTGATAAATGTAAGAAAGTAATCAAAGAGGATAGTGATTACTGTAGCAACTGTCCATGTGTTATCCTGACTACACTTACAGTTACATCAGACCAATGACACTTACTATAATGAAGCAGCAACCTGCCTGGAATAGACTTTATCCTGTAATTTACCATGCCAACATAACTGAAGGAATTACTGATCTTATAAAGTAACTTATGTAGTTGAAAAACTCCTCAGTAACCAAAGAATCTGAGGAAAAGTTTTTACTTGTCAGTTGTCAGACAATTATTGCCATATTTATGCTTTAAAATGTTTGTTATAGCTGCAGATTTTTTTTTGATACCCTTTGAAAATACTGTAGAGAATATTGTATAATATATATTGTGATCTGTCAACACCGTCATAAAGTTTGACTGTGAAACAGACAAATGTCTTGTGCTGCTTACAGAGTCACCTGTTATAAATAATTACTAGCAAATCTTTCACATTTTCATAGTCAGCATATTAAATGTACCAGTTATTTTAACCCTTCTACATGGATGAAATCTAACAAGGTTTTCACATTACTTATTTAAACAGTGTAATTACATAAAATCTTTGTGAAAGAACATATTTTTCTCTAATATCACAGGACCCTTTAAAAATTTAAATGACCAAAATCCTCCTTGAAAATAAAGCACTTTATTCATATCCATTGAAATGGAAATAAATTGTGTGTATATAGTGCACAAAGTAGCAAAGTGAGGAGAGTGGGGTGGGTCCAGAAACACCTCATCAAACACGAGCTTCATCAGGTCATTCAGATGATCTGTAAAACATAGCAGAGTCACAGTTACTTGTACATTACACTGTTGAGTTTTATCAGGGCTAACTGATAAAAATGGCGCTGCTAACCAGAGGAGACTGGTAGCGAGTTGGGGCGACAAAATGTAAGTTTGTACAGAAATACAGTTTCTTTATGGATTATATTGATGCAGAATGTTAGACTGTTAACATATGACACCCTTTATCTTGTGTTTCTAGAGCTGTGTTTTTACGGACACGTAAGGAATTGTTAATATGTAGTATTTGTTAAAGGGAGTTGGCACTTGGCACCCATGCTTACAAACATATAACAAACTAATAACGTTAATGTTATTGTGTATCTTGCAGCAAGTAACACCAATAACGTTCTAGAAAATTTCATCTAATATTTACCTCAGCTGATAGTGTTAGCTTGTGCTAAATGGCTAAAGAAACACATAGCATAACTCTTTTTTAAATACTTACATTTCCCTCTTCTGCAGTTGTGCCACGGACAGTTGGTATTGATCCCTCTTTTAGGAAAAGTTTCATTGCCAGTCCTGCTATGTTACTGATCCAAGTTGGAAAAGCAGTCACAGACAAAGTGGTTAGCACAAAAAATAAACTTAATCCACTCAGCTCTTCTGTCCTCTGAGGCTGGGGGCCAATGTAGCAATTTGTGCTGGTCTGTGCAGCCAACAACAGAGCAGTTGCTGTGTTTACCTCTTTGCTTTGGCATAACACTAGCGAGTTGGGCACTTGCAAGAAACAAATGGTGCACCCTCACAAAGTTAGTTCTCAGGCCGTGAGTGGAGATACTGAGATGGGGGCGGTATCATGTTAATGAGTCCGCACTTTATGTAAAGAGGGGAGCCAAATCTAAAACGGCTTGTTCAAATGTTTTCTGACATAGGCAGAACATTTCAGAACTTATTTCACATTTTGTGTGTTGGTAGGCACCCCAGATACCCAAAAGTATGTGCACAAACACTGAAAAAGTGAGTTTTTCATGATATTTCCCCTTTAATGAAGGTAAACAGAGTGGACGGCTGTGCTTAATGCCACTCTGCTCTGGTGCAGCATTTCTCAAATCAGAGGCTGCTGATGTATCTACATACGTGTCCTGCTGCCTTCAAATGGCTGCAGGAATTTAATGAACTGAAGGAAAAGCTTGTCATACAGTATAAAGTGGCTGTGGACAACAGATAGTGGACTAATCACCCATATTCATTTATAGATCAATGCAGACTAAAGTATTTCAATAATTTACTTTATTTATTCATATTTAATGTATTAGTATTTAGTTTGCGCTTCTCAATAAAATCACCAATCTGCAGTGGATTAACGTTGGCCCAGAAACACATGTGGACATCTATTCTCAGCACTCAGTGCAACGTCTAAGATGCAATTTCCACCAAAATACCAACAATTCACTTGGTGGTACCTTGGTCTCGTGGGCACTTCCTCTCAAGCTGCCCTACGAGATCTCTCCAACTCCGGGTTGATCTCAGACTTCCTCTCCTCCGTCCATGAGGGCAATTAATTGCAGTCGCCATAGCGGCGCGACCCAGCTCCAATCCTCTCCTCATCCACCGCCTCCCTCACACACAGTTCCAGCAATCCACCATGGTGCACTCACAGCGCTCCATCCTCCTCACATCAGCCGTGTTCACATTAACAATCTGAACTCAACATCAGAGACTGGACCATCAGGGGACTCGGACGTCTACAAAGCAGCCAGATATGACCTCTGGAAGTCTATCAATGATGCCAAGAAGAACTGCAAAACCAAAGTGGAATCCAACTTAAGCTCTGACCCCAGACACACGTGGCGTGGATTACGCTGCATAACGGACTACAAAAGGACTTAGCAGGTGCACTGTCCAGCCCTCTGCATCGCTCCCGGACGAGCTAAACAACTTCTATGCTCGGTTCGATGTGAACAACACAGCGCCTTCCACTCTTCTTCCGGTGGACTGGGAAGTTGCTATGTTGACCCTAACAACAGGCGATGTGAGACGGTCCCTTAAAATAGTCAACCCTCATAAAACTCCAGGGCTGGACAGTATTCCAGGCCGGGCTCTCAAGGCATGCGCCGACCAAGGCAGAGGTAGAGGTGTTCACCATCATCTTTATCCTCTCCCTGAGTCAGTGCCTGGTCCCCACCTCCTTCAAAGCATCCACCGTCGTTCCGGTACCCAAGAAGATCGCTCATCATGAAGTGCTTCGAGCGGCTAGTCAAAACATACGTCTGCTCCTTCCTTCCTGACACCCTGGACCTTCTACAGTTTGCATACAGACCAAACAGGTCCACTGATGATGCCATCACCTTGGCAACACACACTGCTCTCTCCCACCTGGAAAAGAGGAATACATATGTGAGGATGCTGTTCATCGACTACAGCTCAGCATTCAACACCATTATTCTCTCAAAACACATCTCTAAGCTCGGCAATATTGGGCTTGACTTCTCCATTTGCAGCTGGATCTCCGACTTCTTGACAGGCAGGCCCCAGGTGGTCAGAATCGGTAGCCATACCTCCTCCTCGCTGACCCTCAACACAGGTACTCAGCAAGGTTGCGTGCTCAGCCCTCTCCTTCATGCCCTGTTTGCGTATGACTGTGTTGCAAAACACAGCTCAAACGTCATCCTTAAGTTTGCTGACGACACTTCCATCCTGGGTCTCATCACAGACTATGATGAGACGGCCTACAGAGAGGAGGTGAAGGCACTAACCAGCTGGTGCCAAGATAACAACCTCTCTCTCAACATCAGTAAAATGAAAGAGATGATCATGGACTACAGGAGACAACAGGGAGGCAGACACAAACCCATTCTCATTGGAGACACTGTGGTTGAGAGGGTGAGCAGCTTTAGGTTCCTTGGAGTCCACATCACTGAGGATCTCTCCTAGACCCTACACACAGACATCGTGGTCAAGAAAGCTCATCAGTGGCTCTACTTCCTGAGGAGACTGAGGAAGTGTGGTATGAACGCCAACATCCTCACTACCTTCTACAGATGCACCATCGAGAGCTTGCTGACTGGCTGTGTCACAGTCTGGTACGGGAACTCGCAAAGCACTATAGAGAGTAGTATCTGCGGCATCGGAAACAGTCTCCCTGCCCTTCAGGACATCTTCCACCAGCGATGCCTGAGGAAGGCTCACAACATCATCAAGTGTTAGAAATCATGGTATTTGTTTTATTTTTGATTATGTTTGGTTTAAGTCTGGTTTTATTTTGAAAGTCATGTCTTGTGTTTTTTCTGTGTTCCCGGTTCCTGTGTGTTCTGCCCTAATGTTCCCCCTTGTCTTGATTGTCTGCTGATTGTATCCACCTGTGTCTTGTCACTCACCTGATTCTGTTTCCCTCGTCAGTGTCTTGTCTATTTATACCTGTCTTTTCCTTGGGTGCCTTGTTGGGTCATTACATTCTGCTGGATGTTGTGAGATGTTCCATGTGCCAAGTTTGTTGGGCTTTTTTTCCATGTTCAAAGTCTATGAACTGTTCTTGTTTTGTTTTTGGATCATCTTTTGGATTACCTTTTTCGCTGTACTACTGCTGTTTCCATGTTTTTGTTGGACTTATTAGTTTTGTTGTTCTTGTCTACCGGTCACATCCCACAGTAAGAATCAATAAACCTTTTTCCTTTAAACCTACAAGTATGTCTGCGTTTGGGTCTACCACTTACCACCACCGCTCAGAACAGAATGACCCAACCAGGAATAGACCCAGCGGACCTCGAGGTGAGGGAGCGGTTAATCTTCGCTTTCTTTTACCTTGCCAGGTGCAACTTGAACCAGTCGGAGTTGCACCCCGATGGCGAGCGGTCCTTGTTTGAGAATTCACGCCTGGCCCTTTTCCTGGGAAACTGGGGAAAAGGAAGACATGTCCGTCACAGATCTCGCCGTCATCGGGGGTCTCGGTCTTGTGATGTGGCGGAACCGCCGTCGCCAGCCCAAATCCCTGTGCCACTGCCAGAAGCGCAGCCCCAGGTTCCCGTGCCGCTGCCGATCCCGCAGCCCCAAGTCCACGTCCCACTGCCAGAGCAGCAGCCTCTTGGTCCCGAGCAACCACCACCATCTCCTGGTTTCGTCCAGCAATCACCGGCGATAGAACCGGAATGCAAGGATTGGAAGTCCTTGAGGGACTTTGTTTACCCTCCACCACTTCCATACTGTATGGAAGACGAGCAAATCTGACAAGTTCTGTGAGACCTGTAATGGAAATTTGCTGTTACTATCTTGTTTAACATTACTATTGACCATTTGTATAACCTTGTATCTGTTACCCCTTGTCTGACCTGACTGACTCCTGCTGCAGGTTATAAACCAGCTACGGGTTATAAACCTGTTGCTGTGCTGAAACCTCTGACAGGAACTAAACTAAGGGTCACTGCTGCAGACCTTTTGATGTTCACAGACATCTGTCTAAACAAAGCACCCATTTCCCTTTAAAAGATCTCACTCACACACAGTCTGGTATCAGATGCTTACAGACAGCAATGTGCTCACTATGTAGCGCTGATCCTTTCTGGCCAGAAAGCTTATTAATAAATACCACAAAGACGGTTCTGTTTTGAGACTCATGATTTTCAGATTTCCACCACAGACCGCTCTCTCTATGACTCTGGAGAGGGTCACGTCTGAACCTTGGACTGGGAAATTCTTGCTCCCATTGGTCTGAGACTGGTTTCTGTCCTTGTTGCCATAGTCTCTACAGTCTCCAGAGCCACAGTCTCTACAGTCTGCAGAGCCAGAGCCTCCAGAGCCAGAGCCTCCACAGCCCAGCGGACCTTCGTCGCCATCGCCACAGCCTCCAGGGACGTCTATGCTACTGTCGCCATCGCCGGGGTCAGCCGCCGTGGCCATCGCCGGGGTCCGCGGATCAGCCGCCGTGGCCATCGCCAGGGTCTCCAGTTCTGGGCCCCGCCAAGCGGCAGCCACCCTTTGGTCCTCGCCACCGGCCTCCTCATCCACGTCCTCGCTGCCGGCCTCCTGATCCACGCCCTCATGGTCGTCCTCCCGAGCGGCAGTTTCCTTGGCGCCGCTCTCATGGCTGTCCGCCTGAGGTTGCCATGCCATGCCTTTTCTGTGTTCCCGGTTCCTGTGTGTTCTGCCCTAGTGTTCCCCCTTGTCTTGATTGTCTGCTGATTGTATCCACCTGTGTCTTGTCACTCACCTGATTCTGTTTCCTTCGTCAGTGTCTTGTCAATTTATACCTGTCTTTTCCTTGGGTGCCTTGTTGGGTCATTACTTTCTGTTGCCGTCTGCTGCCTGTTGTGAGATGTTCCATGTGCCAAGTTCGTTGGGCTTTTTTCCATGTTCAAAGTCTATGAACTGTTCTTGTTTTGTTTTTGGATCATCTTTTGGATTACCTTTTCGCTGTACTACTGCTGTTTCTGTTGGACTTATTAGTTTTGTTGTTATCTTAAAGAGCTCATAGTACCCTATTACCCCACTAGAGCACTGCACTCCCAGAATGCAGGGTTCCTTGTGATTCCTAGAGTCTCTAAAAGTAGAATGGGAGCCAGGGCCTTCAGCTATCAAGCTCCTCTTCTGTGGAATCATCTTCCCATTTGTGTACAGAAGGCAGATACTCTCCTCACATTTAAGAGTAGGCTTAAGACTTTCCTCTTTGATAAAGCTTATAGTAGGGCTGACTCAG
>LKNJ01009441.1:0-19224 GCA_002120245.1 Maccullochella peelii | reverse complement strand
TAACAAGCAAAACAAGAAAAAACAACGCGCACCAACACACCGAGGCAGCCATCTGCGGCGCCATCTTGATTGTAGCCTCAATATTCAACCACAATTTACAATCTGCTGTTCACAATTCCTTACTACCTAATCATAACAACATGGGAATGGGAAAGATAAAAATGCACTGTGATTATTTTGTATTACTATTTTTTCTTATTTATTAATAGATGTAATAAATGTCATTATTATATTAGAATAATATTAATTTCTCAATAAACAACAATTTGAAAAATAAAAGCATGCAATTAATCCTTGTTGTGGGAGCCCAAACAAAAGCTGTTTCTCAATAAACTGCAATAAACAAAAATCATCATAATATTTTTGTCTTGTGATTTGAAATGCAAACATTACACGTGTGCAGATGGATTTCAGTCGACTGGACCTTATTCAGTTTCCTGGTTAATTTAATAAGTGGCTGGCTGCATCTGTGTTAGTGTTGTAGTGCCCACACCTGGCTGCACAGCATCTGTGTCACGGACATTAGACTGATCCTGTGAATACAAACACCACATCTGGCTGGAAGTGTTTCAGAGGGATCCTGCTCAAATAAAATAAAAACGTAAGGCTTTTTTGTCTCACCTACATCAGGTTTGCCTCGAATGTTTACTATTTTCTCCTGATGTTAAATTTCATAAAAGAGGAGCTATTATCATAGACAACGAAGGGCATGATGGTAGAATAGATGACATATAACATCATGTAAATAATGTTAATGTAAACGTATTCTGTGTTACATATGATATGCACAGCACTGGTCATTTAAGCACAATTTCCCTCTCCCTCTCTCTCTGTTTCTTTCTGAGAATTTTCCTCCGAGGTGGAAATACGCAAAGATTCGTTTAAATAATTAGACGAAACTCAGCATTTTCTGTTAATAATCAACCAACAAAATATTCTTTAAAAAAAGATGACTGCACTTTTTTAAATTCCCACATCTGACACTAAGTGCAGCCCCAAACCACATTAAAAACCAAACCATATGACAAATGCATCTATCATGTTCCCTCCCTGTATCCTCGAACTACAAGAAGCTTAATATGCGCAAAAGCAAACCTACGTTCATATGCAGTGGAGATGGCTGTGGGTTTAGCCTTTTGCGCAGTTCTGGGACCCCAAATATTTAAAAATCACAGCAAGACGGAAGCTTCGTCGGTGATCAGTTCCCGTTTGATTCCCATAGGTAGGCTGCTGTAAGTTTGGCAAGGCAGCAGGTTCACCGAGACCTACTACAGCTGTCCAGCTCTTCTGCTATCCAGTGCGTCCTGTGCGCTTCCATCCGCGCCACCTTTATCCATATACCAATCAGAGCCGTGCAACATAAACCCCGGGGTGTGGTCTGACCTCAACTCCATATTCACTGACACGTTTGTTAGAAAAAAAAAAGAAACACATGTGAGGGCGAATAAATTATGATTGATGATCACCACAAGGCAAAAACCACCAATCAGGTTTTTCTAAATAAATACCAGGAATAAATAAGTCATAAGAGACCATAATAGAAAATATTTATTATGAAATCACAGTTTAGATTGTGTCTGTGTTGTGTGAAATCCTCCAGTATCCAATCTACACTATTACATAAGACATGATTCATGAGATAGGACACAGGCAGCTGAGACTCTGTAGAGAATGTGGTACATTTTTAAGTTACAAACACAATAAATCTAAGCTAATCGTCATCACAAATGGAGCTGACAAGCTGGTCATGGGGCAAGACAGAAGAAGGAAGGAATAGTTTGACATTTTGGGAAATGCGCTTATTTGCTCTCTTGTCAAGAGCTCCCTGAAAACATTGATACCACTGACATACCTGTATCTGTATGGTAAATGTGTAGCTGGAGCCAGAGGTGATTAGCTTAGCTTAGCGTAAAGACTGGAACCAGGGGGAAACAGCTAACGTGGCTCTGTCCAAAGGTAACAAAATCCACCTACAAGCACCTCTAAAGTTCACAAATTAACACATTATATCTTGTTTATTTAATTCATTCAAAAACCAAAGTGCAAAAACAACAAATTGCTGTTCTACAGAGGGTTGTGAGGGTATTTCTTGGACAGGAGCAGTTGGCAGGCAACCATTTATACACTTTGATTTTTGTACAGAATTAACAAATGAGGTGTTGTCATGTTAATTAGTGAGCTTTAGAGGTGCTGGCAGATCTGGCATAGCTAGGAGCCACCCTTCACTGATGTTTCGCTCCTTTAATCCCAGAACATCTCAAGGTGGTGGAGCAGTGGCAGGGACGTCTCCCTACTGCCCCCTGCAGCCGGCCCTAGGATCCTTGATTTCCCCACGCCTTGTCCTTTCTTCTGAGCCAAAGCCAGGCTCCCTTGCTCTGCCGCCTCCGCCAGGTCTTTAAGGGTTTTCCTTAGCTTGGAGCCTGTGATCCCAAGAGACTTCAGGAACCGCCGGGTGGCTGTTACAGTGTAGCCTCTGCAACCGACTTCCACTGGATAGGTGAATACCCTCCACCCTGCTTGTGAGCACACAGCTGCCAGCTCTGTGTACTTTTCCTTCTTTCTCTCAAAAGCAGCCCCCATTCCCTCTTCCCATGGAACAGTCAATTCTGCCATAATCACCATCTTATCACCATCTTGATTTTATAGCTATCCTCTTCTATCTTCACTACTTCAGAGATCACCAGGTCATTGCTTTCCTTCCTTGTGGCTTTGGACCACATCTTGGGTGCTGTTCCCCATCCAAAATCAGCCCTGCCAGGTTGCAGCACTCCAACAATCTCCTGGTGCTTCAGTCGAGTGATGGCCTGGTCTACGGTCTGCATCGCGTTCCATTTGCACCCTGTGCGAACTTGGGCCTTGGTGTTTTGGACGGTCAGGTGAGTCTCTTAGCTCGAACACAAGCCTCACCTTCTCCTGTTTGTAGCCCAAGCTGATGGATTTCAGTGGAAGCTTCAGGGTGGTTCTCCCAAACAGTGCTGTGTTGGAGAGACATCGAGGAAGGCCCAGCCATTTTCGGATGTAGTTATACCTGCACAGTGATATGTGGAGTTTGCCTGGAGAAGTAGGTTGGCGGACAAATCTCTGTGCTGAGTCAAAGGAGGCTTTGACTGTGCTCTCAACGTAATTAAAGTGCTCTGGTGGAAAGTAATTGTGGTTGGATTGTTCAAGTACTGTGGTTGAGTATAATGCCTTGGGAATGAAGGTCTTTGAGAGAGATGTTTTTATATACAGTCTATGGTTGACGACTGTAACAAAGAAAAATGCCTACACTTGATAGTAGTGATCTGAATTACTGTAGAGCTTCAAAACAGTATGAACTGAATGTTGTTCATGTCATAAATTAACAAGCACTCAAGCAGGGAGGACAACCTAATCAGTTAATCAGGCAACACCAACAGCTTCATTATGCACTTACATTCTGCCATGATGTGGACTCTTGGTCGGTTCCTGTTTTATTTTGAAGTTGGTCTGTCTTGGTTCCTGTGTGTTCCTGCCCTAGTGTCTCCTATTGTCTTGATTGTTGAGTTGATTCACCTGTGGTTTGTGGCGCAGCTGCTGTGTCTCCCTCGTTTGCTCTCCCCTATTTAGACTGGCCCTTTTGCTTTGTTCCCTGTTGGGTCTTTAACCTTGTCATGTTGTACTGTGTTGGTTGTGTTTCTGGGCGCCATGATCCCTGTACGTATGTTCCTGCATTGGATGAGTACCTACACGTGTGAGTTCATTAAATGTTTTGAAACTTCGCAAGCCTCCGTGTCTGTCTGCAACTGGGTTCTTCACCTGCTCCCAGCACTGAGATGCCACGTAACACATTCGCTGTTCAAGGGTGTGAGATACTGTGCTGCCTATATTTCCAACTGGTATTAAATTGAACCTTTCTGACTATTGGTTTATAACAGCTAAATATGCACAGGTCAAATGTAAAGATGCGTAGAAAACAATGTTTTACATAAAATGAAACTGACATTTCCGATCTTATTATCTACCTATAATCTAAGGGGCTAGCAAAGCGGTGTACGGTCCCCCTCCTTTGTGATGTCCTTGTATGCGTGTTGCAGGATCTGTTTTGATTTAATGAGCTGGATTAATTTCCCTGGTTCCAATTTAGAATAGAAAGTTATGTGGCGTTCAACTCATGGCCAGGAAGGAAGGGAACATGCTGACCCAAAACATGTTATTTGTCAGCCCAGTCTTCCGGCTTCACTCATCACGAGTCGTGTCACAAAGCAACTCAATACTCTCACTTCACACTCTGTTGTGTTTTTAAGCTCAGAACAGAGAACCTTGAAACTGTTTGTTAATTCAAGTTAGATGTGAAAAAAAGCAAATATGCATTCAATAAAGTTATGTTAAATGGCCATTTGTCAAGAGGAGGTATTTTAAGTGTAGCCTAGTTTAATTCCCAATGATCTACTGGCCAACCACAATTTTGTACACAATTATGTATAATGTTCTTCGTGTCCAGCCAAGCTTATTCACTGTGGCCTCATGAGTGACAGAGATATTTACAGTCTTTCATAATATCATATATGACATAGAGAGAGACAGTATGATGAGAAGGGGTCACACTTTTTTTGGTTTGCATTAGGAGATGTACTCCTTTTCAGGTTATTGTGACTGAAATGGGACATGACATACCCCATTTCAAACTGAAGCCGACAAAGCCACATTGAAGCATTGGCAAGCATTAAGCATAATGTTAAAGCCAATTATCATGTCTATGTGGCCGCTGTGTTTGCTCCATTGCAATTTGGTCTGCCCTTGTGCCAATATACCAAATTGTGGTGATAACTCAAATTCAGTCTCAAGTGGAAAAAAGCTCTGTTTCAAGTGCCCTGATGTTGGCTGATTAGGCATGTAATGGAAGGTTTGTTTTATCTTAATCCATGTCTGCTGATAGGCTCACAAAGGTCCAGAGAGTTATGTGAATGTGTGTGAAAGTTTGCACCCACTGCCATATCCTGAGGTGCTAAAAACCAATAGTATTTTCATACATTTTATAATTAGACAAATGTATATATGGTTTTCCTGAACCAAAGCCATCCATACATAGTAATTTCTTCCTTGCCCTCCTGTGACTAGCCAGTTGCAAATGGTTTTATATATCATGTTGCCATCAACTAATGTGATCAGGTCAACATAGAAGCTGCTACAAAAGACTCATTAGAACAGCAGGGGTCCTGATGTAGAGGTGGTCTGGCAAAAAAATGCAGGGGTCATCCAGCAAAAAGTTGAACTTGGTTCAATGCAACATCATCCGACAACAACTGGTAGATTACCTTGTATCATGAACAGCTTAGCTTAAATCCTGTCTTAGAGTATTATAAACCACTGTGGGTTTATGATGAGCCTTCACTCAAACAAATTATTCCATATTTCATCTTCTCACTGGTACCCAAAGCAACAGGCTATAACTCAATATGCAATAGCTCTACTGGTGGAGGAAAACATATTTTTGTGTCCAAAAATAAATAAACACAGAGACAACATGACTAAAAGCCTGAAGCCCTATATTAGCACCCTTGAGATGCTGAAACACACCGCCAAAGTGTTAGATGGAACAAAGAACATAGGGTTTATATATTTATATATATTATTTATTTTTGCCTGAGGGTGGCCACCTCATGAAAAGCTGTGTCCCATTTCAGGGTCTGCATTTCAAGACTGAATGCGTCATAATGGGTCGACAGGGCTAACCCATTCTAAATGTAGCCAGATGTGTTTTACTTTCTTTTAATTTGAAGGACACAACTATATGCTCTTTGCCACTTTACTTGATACTTGCTTGATCTTCAAATGGTTATGATTTGGTATTGATACCTACTAAAAAAGTATATACAGTGGGGCAAAAAAGTATTTAGTCAGCCACCAATTGTGCAAGTTCTCCCACTTAAAAAGATGAGGGAGGCCTGTAATTTTCATCATAGGTACACTTCAACTATGAGAGACAGAATGGGGGGAAAGAATCCAGGAAATCACATTGTAGGATTTTTAATGAATTAATTGGTAAATTCCTCGGTAAAATAAGTATTTGGTCACCTACAAACAAGCAAGATTTCTGGCTCTCACAGACCTGTAACTTCTTCTTTAAGAGGCTCCTCTGTCCTCCACTCTTTACCTGTATTAATGGCACCAGTTTGAACTCGTTATTAGTATAAAAGACACCTGTCCACAACCTCAAACAGTCAGACTCCAAACTCCACTATGGCCAAGACCAAAGAGCTGTCAAAGGACACCAGAAACAAAATTGTAGACCTGCACCAGGCTGGGAAGACTGAATCTGCAATAGGTAAGCAGCTTGGTGTGAAGAAATCAACTGTGGGAGCAATTATTAGAAAATGGAAGACATACAAGACCACTGATAATCTCCCTCGATCTGGGGCTCCACGCAAGATCTCACCCCGTGGGGTCAAAATGATCACGAGAACGGTGAGCAAAAATCCCAGAACCACACGGGGGGACCTAGTGAATGACCTGCAGAGAGCTGGGACCAAAGTAACAAAGGCTACCATCAGTAACACACTACGCCGCCAGGGACTCAAATCCTGCAGTGCCAGACGTGTCCCCCTGCTTAAGCCAGTACATGTCCAGGCCCGTCTGAAGTTTGCTAGAGAGCATTTGGATGATCCAGAAGAGGATTGGGAGAATGTCATATGGTCAGATGAAACCAAAATAGAACTTTTTGGTAAAAACTCAACTTGTCGTGTTTGGAGGAGAAAGAATGCTGAGTTGCATCCAAAGAACACCATACCTACTGTGAAGCATGGGGGTGGAAACATCATGCTTTGGGGCTGTTTTTCTGCAAAGGGACCAGGACGACTGATCCGTGTAAAGGAAAGAATGAATGGGGCCATGTATCGTGAGATTTTGAGTGAAAACCTCCTTCCATCAGCAAGGGCATTGAAGATGAGACGTGGCTGGGTCTTTCAGCATGACAATGATCCCAAACACACCGCCCGGGCAACGAAGGAGTGGCTTCGTAAGAAGCATTTCAAGGTCCTGGAGTGGCCTAGCCAGTCTCCAGATCTCAACCCCATAGAAAATCTTTGGAGGGAGTTGAAAGTCCGTGTTGCCCAGCGACAGCCCCAAAACATCACTGCTCTAGAGGAGATCTGCATGGAGGAATGGGCCAAAATACCAGCAACAGTGTGTGAAAACCTTGTGAAGACTTACAGAAAACGTTTGACCTCTGTCATTGCCAACAAAGGGTATATAACAAAGTACTGAGATGAACTTTTGTTATTGATTTATACTTATTTTCCACCATAATTTGCAAATAAGTTCTTTAAAAATCCTACAATGTGATTGTCTGGATTTTTTTTTTCTCATTTTGTCTCTCACAGTTGAGGTATACCTATGATGAAAATTGGAGACCTCTCTCATCTTTTAAGTGGGAGAACTTGCACAATTGGTGGCTGACTAAATACTTTTTTGCCCCACTGTATATATNGTCAGATGAAACCAAAATAGAACTTTTTGGTAAAAACTCAACTTGTCGTGTTTGGAGGAGAAAGAATGCTGAGTTGCATCCAAAGAACACCATACCTACTGTGAAGCATGGGGGTGGAAACATCATGCTTTGGGGCTGTTTTTCTGCAAAGGGACCAGGACGACTGATCCGTGTAAAGGAAAGAATGAATGGGGCCATGTATCGTGAGATTTTGAGTGAAAACCTCCTTCCATCAGCAAGGGCATTGAAGATGAGACGTGGCTGGGTCTTTCAGCATGACAATGATCCCAAACACACCGCCCGGGCAACGAAGGAGTGGCTTCGTAAGAAGCATTTCAAGGTCCTGGAGTGGCCTAGCCAGTCTCCAGATCTCAACCCCATAGAAAATCTTTGGAGGGAGTTGAAAGTCCGTGTTGCCCAGCGACAGCCCCAAAACATCACTGCTCTAGAGGAGATCTGCATGGAGGAATGGGCCAAAATACCAGCAACAGTGTGTGAAAACCTTGTGAAGACTTACAGAAAACGTTTGACCTCTGTCATTGCCAACAAAGGGTATATAACAAAGTACTGAGATGAACTGTTGTTATTGACCAAATACGTATTTTCCACCATAATTTGCAAATAAATTCTTTAAGAATCCTACAATGTGATTTTCTGGATTTTTTTGTTTCTCATTTTGTCTCTCATAGTTGAGGTATACCTATGATAAAAATTGGAGACCTCTCTCATCTTTTAAGTGGGAGAACTTGCACAATTGGTGGCTGACTAAATACTTTTTTGCCCCACTGTATAAATTTTTTTTTTTTTAATACTGTCATGCCCCTGAGGCTCCACCATAATGAGTCATTATGTGAGTGGACTGACAGAGATGAGAATGTAAACACAAAAATCATCCATCATTTTAGATTGTTTACTTTCTTTAGATTTTATTTTTACTTTAGATTGTTGTCCTACGTTTTCCAAAATGTACCAAAATCTTTATTTTTTTATTTTTTCTTGGCAGGCTTCAGTTGCCAACTCTAAAATCTCACATGAGTTTCACACAACACTTATGTTTTCAAGCAAATCCACTGCAAGTTTTACCACAAAACATTAATGTAAGCTTGGAAAAAGAGAACCAAACATGTTCACTGTGATGGATTAACCAAGTTCATTTGCATACAGAATCATATATAATTTCAGAGCTACAGTATTTTGTAGTATCTTAATGTCAACATCGCAAACAATAAACGACTGATCTTATGAGCGTGATAATATATTCAGTTATGCAAAATGAGGGTGGGAACAGAGCCTTCACCGTTGCATGTAAACAGCTTGATTGAACTGATTTCACAATCAATGAAAGGCCAATAAGTAGACTATCACATGCATGAAAGTGCAGTGTGTGACTCCCTGCTGCACACAGGCAGGTCAAGCTGACACCTTACCACCTCAACAGGAGCAGCATGTAATTTCTTGAACTGGACCAGAGTCCCCTCAGCTTCAAATACATGTCCGTTCTCATTCTATGGAAAGCATTCAGCAAAGAAAGGTTTGACAATTATCCTAAAAGGAACTTTTATTCTATTTTTTCACAGCAGAGACATGACACAGGGGAGAAGGCTCTGATCCCCGTTTCCCTGTATGTGTGGCAGGGGACTTCATCACTCAACCATCAGTGGGTACACTGCTTTTGGTACTATTTTTTCTCCATGATAGATATACTGAAAGTTCAAGAGCTGTATTACAAGCAGACTGGTTATTTCTACTTTTTCACTTTGTCTGTTAGCACCAGTGGCCCCCCGTCATACCACACTGAAGGAAAAAGCATCATTTAACAGAAACAGCGTTGACATATTTAAACCTGATGCCCATAACAAGAACATAATAGTATTGTTAAATATTCCAGTAGATTCCAGCGTTTCTATGTTTACAATCATTGAAGAAATAATTTTTCCAACGGTCCAACATTTTACGGTGTGTTATGTCCAAGAAATAGTCTTCCCCCCATAAAATGGTGAATTGTCTTTTTTGCACTTTGGTTTTTGTATGGATTAAAGAAATAAGATACATGTGTATTGTGTTAACTAGTGAGCTTTATAGGTGCTGGTTGGTAGATTGTGTTACCTTTGGACAAAAGCTGTTTGTTTCCAGTCTTTGTGCTAAGCTAAGCAAAGCTAACCAGCCGGTCAAGAGACAGGCATGAGAGTGGTATTGATATTCTCATCTAATTAACTCTCAGCAAGAAAGCAAATATTTCCCAAAATGTCAAATTATTCCTTTGATGTTCAAGTACATTTCTCTTTTCTTCATTACATGTTTTTCAGTTCAAGCAGCAGACTTGTCCTGTCTGCTCGAGTTTGGTTTTGTTTTTTGTTTGCTTGTTTTTGTATGTGTGTGTGGTTGCTTTCATTTTGGCCAGTGCTCTATAATCTCTGTAGGCTATTTATCATTTTAGAGAGAATCTAAGGAATGTATATGTTTCAAGCAGCATTTCTCTGTAGCAACTGCCATTTGTCCCACCTGTTGTTACTCCCATTAGTATCATTTTGTAAATAAGTAGGCATGCAGAGGCACTGTGAATGGTGTGTTCATCATTGCAACGTAAATTCATATTTTCCTGGTAAAGAATTTATTTTTAGACACCATGAAGCTGCACCCAGAGGGAATCAGCGTTAATCAATCTGCACCACATGCTCCCAAAGACTTCAGCTGGATATGTGTGTGTGTGTGTGTGTGTGTGTGTGTGTGTGCAGGCAGGAAAGCATGCATGCGTGGTTCAGCAGTCTATTCTTTTGGTTTTGGTTTGGTTTATAAAGTATATTAATTGCTGTTCTCAAAGTGAGCACCTTGATTTAGATTTATATCAGACTTATACCTATAATAGATTCCAGCAAAATATCTATGCATAGATTAATAGATATTTGTGTTGTGACAACTTAAATCTGAAATATTGTACACTCAAAATGCATTGCAAGCTAAATGACTCATTGAGTCATTATCTAAAGTAAAGGTGCGATAGCCGTGCAGTTAGAGTGTGCACTGACATCTTTAGTGAGCAGGCAGATTTGAAAGTGGCACATTTAAAGCAAAATCCCCAAAGCCACAGTTAGAGCAGCCGAGTACTCAGGTCAGGGTCAGACACGGCGAGGCAGCTGCTGTGTTTATGTCAAGTTTTGGCACTGTGGTGCTTCAGGGGTGGGCCGGGGAGTCTCCATGTACACTTGAAAATCCATCACCATATGGTTAGTTTTAGCTTCTCAGCCTTTCTCTGCCGTGCAGTGATGGTTGTTAAGATCACATTAATCCATTACAGATCACATATTCCTTACTAATTCATATAAAGATGTGGGAAAATTGAAAAAGATAGATCATATTCAAATCAATCTGCATGTGTCAACAGAAACGTAAATGACTGGTACCCATTAATGTGGGAGATCCACACTGAATACATTTTTGTGCTGTGCATATATCTAAATACATTCTTGTTGGCATGGTTACTGTGGTAACATACATTTAGCCCACTACTTCCTATTAAACCCCAACACTGCCATTAATTGTCAGTCAAAATGATCTGCACTTGACCTAATTGTCCATCTGTCTTTGAGAACTAGTAATGTTTTTATTTTTTCAACATTTTAAGTTGTCCATGGAAAAGGCAGTCATGTGAAACTGATGAATATCAGGTTCAGGAGGCATCTGACTACATCTTGGACGAGGGAGCAGACTGGCTATTAACTAATTGGTGCTGAAGAGTACACTGGACAACAATGGATAGATCACAATTAAAAACACATCCACATTGTCACCTTTGCTGACGTTAAACTGAATGGGGGATTTGTATGAGTCCTACACAGGGATACTCAAGCAAAGCTAAAGGGACAAAGGGCAGAATGTGGAGTATTCAGTGAGAGATTATAAGAAGTGACAAGAGTGTACAGTATGAAAAACAAGTCATACAAATATAAAAATGCTCAACATTGCAAACCTGGAGTATGTCATGAAGTGATAATAGCATCATACGCCATGCTATCAGAGCCTCTGTGACACAAACTAAAATAATTCAGCAATTGAAATGTTGTTCTATGAGGAAAAGAAACAGGAATATTAGGAAATATTTAATGAAATTAACATTGGTAATGTATTAGAGAAAAATGATGTGCATGATGTCAATAACTTCCAATGAAATATAGGTTAAACATTTGTAAAACCAAAACTGTGCAGCTTTAAATTTATACTGTCAAAACGTGATAAAATGTAACAGCTAACTGGACACTAACATGAATATTTTGTCATTCACTCAATACCTCATTTGAGAGTAAATAATAAACTTTATTTATATGGCACTTTTCTGTTGTTACAAAGTGCTTTACAAAAGGAAACAAAACCAGACAAGGCAGGTAAAATAGGAAGTAAAGACAACTAACTGAAAAAAATCAAATAAATAGGAATAAGAACAGTGTAAATAAAAACATCAAACATTTCCAAAATCTTTCACACATTTAAGAAGACATACTGGTGAGGTTGAGAGATATTGTAGTCCAAATTTTACCTATAAATACCTATAACATATGAGTCACTTAAAGTTATGACATGTTACACAGTTCACTGATCATACAGTGTCCATGGCAACATGATAAAAATGTCATATATTTTTGGCTACTAAAAAAGAACAACTAGAGTTCAAGGTTATAACCTCGGGACTCAAATTTCTACAATACAATAGCTTCAATAAATTGTCTTATAACTGCCATAATTAACCAATTTTAATTTGACATGGACTTTGTTCACATTGTAACGAACCAGGCAGAGACCTGAGTGCAAGGATCACACAAAACAAAGGCCAAGTTCCCAGTTAAGGCTTTTACTTTGGAAGCACTGGTAGTTTCAAGACAACCTGAGGTCCAGGCAAAGGTACAGACAGGGAGTAGGCAAAAACAGGTCCAAGATACAGGCATGGGTTCCAAACAGACATGGGGCAGGCAGAGGCAAAAGTCCAAAGAACAGGCAAAGGTCAAAAACAATACAAGGCAGAACATGGAGGCAGTGCAAGAAAGCTTGACTTGTGCGTACAAAGACAATCTGGCAACAAGACAAAAGACCGGGCCATATATACAAAAAGGGTAATGAAGAAAAGGTGGGTAACAGAACACAGGTGACCCTAATCAACACTGGCGGGAAACGAACAAAGACAGGAAGTAAAGGAAACCATAGTGAGCAGTGAAAAAGTCCTTCAAAATAAAACCGGAAATAAACAAGAGACTAGACAAGGTGTGACACAAATGGGCAGACAATTTGTTACCTGATCTGAACTTCCATGAAAGGGCTGCTGCAGTACTGGCAGTGAGTGCAACGACTTTGGTAGAGGTTAATATACATTTAAAAAAAGTGTTAGCATAGTCATTGTTTGAATAACTGATCAGTGACTTACTGGAAATCACTGATGTCCTGCCAATTTCGGAGAGAAGGTGGCATTGACCTCTTGTTTGAAAGTACTGACTTTTGCCTTGATCCATGTTGAGATAAGTAAATAAAAAAATACAAGCAGCAGAGCACAGTCGGATTAAACGTTGACCAAGACAGGCCAGTATCCAAATGTCCAGCCCACCCAAGCATCAAGGTTACAGTAAAAAGAAAAAAAAAAGGCTCACACCAATCACAGGTAACAGACAAGACCAGACACAAACTCTGGTCTCAACATTAACGATGGCTCTGTTCTATTCAAGTGTCCCAGTAAGCCATGACAGGAGTGCCAGCATGCACAATACCAGGACCCTGAAACTGAAGCAGCTAAATGGAATTCAGCCATCATTTTATGATTTACACCTCTGCTTTTCCTACTGTGACGTGTCACAAAATGTCTTCTGTGAAAAAAGCCTGCTGCCAGCTTTAAAATGGAGTATCTGCTGCAAAATGATGCATTTATGATGTGTCACATTTTTAAAGATAGCAAAACAATCAAAACGCCTCGAACTTATAAGCACTCACAGTCTGTTACAATGGGTCTGTTATAATAGATATTCAGTTGTTTTTTTTTATTCCAGAGTGTCATCAGATATCACCAGATCTAATCGTGTTTTATCTACCTAATATCAGATCATGCACATTTTAAATGGATTAAAAATAAAATGTATCTGCTTCATTTACTTGTCTGTCTCTATGTGCCAGCCCTGTGATTGACTGGCGACCAGTCAATCAGTTACCAGACCAGTCACCAGTCCAGGGCGTACCCCGCCTTTCGCCCAATGTCAACTGGGATAGGCTCCAGCCCCCCCGCGACCCTCTGAGGATAAGCGGCAGAGATGGATGGATGCTTCATTTACATTGTCAGTGTAAATACTGGTGCTGCTCACGTCACAGGCTGACAGGAATCACTCCCATACAATAGTGTGCGATGGGGTGCCCTTTGATTTGTTGATGAAGTTTTAAAAAATCAATGAATGCATAACTAATAATACAGTCAGTAACTATATAAAAGAGCAGGTCTTTCTCTGCTTCAGTATCTCCACAGGAAGACGAGTCCACAGGCCGACACGCTGCCAAGACAGAAGATATTTCTCCTGCAGGTTTGCGACGGCTCTCTTCTCTTTCCTCTCGCCACCTGTTTTGTCTGCCCTGCTCACACCAGCTCGCTTTGTGGTCATTTGTAACGTGTCTGTCTTTCCCTGATGTAGGTAATAATCATCTTACCAACATCTGCATCATCTCCACCATGAGGATGCTGACTGTGACTCTGCTTGTTTCTGCCATGATGGCTCTGACTAGAGCTAATGGTGAGTGTTTGGGCTTTTTGTATGTAGTTGCATATATATTGCACATTTCATTCAGAGGGAAATACAATGAGCATCATACTGATACATTACCCACTCTTCTCTGTTTGTCTTCAAAAGACATGTCTATCAACAGCACTGCAGTGTTTGTCAAAATCTCAGACACTGATTCAATGCCTTGTCCCACTAGTTGGACTGAGATTAATGGTCGCTGTTTCCACTTTGTTCCAAGAGGCTTGGATTGGGTTCATGCTCAGGTAATCAGGATGATTTCAAATGACTCAAAACTGTTCTGGTGGTTTTGCCTTGCACACTTGGTTCATTGTCATCTCCTTCTGAATTGGTGTATTCCTAAAAATTGGGATTTTTCTTTTTCCGCTTCAGAAAAACTGTCAGTCCATGGACGCAAACCTTGCATCGATTCACAGCATTGAGGAGTACCATACGATTCAGAGCATTATAGAGGACAGTAAAGAAACATGGATTGGTGGCTCCGATTGCCAACAGGTAATTTATCATAACACAAGGTGTGATAGAACTGATATAAAGAGTATTTTATTATTATTATATATTTATACATCTAATCTATTCTATTGTCTAGAAAAATGCTTGGTTCTGGATTGACGGTACACCTTTCAGGTTCACAAACTGGTGTGAAGCAGAACCTGATGGAATCAATCAGCACTGTCTACAGATTAATTATAGAGGTAAATCATAACATATTATGTATCTTAAGAGTGAAATGTTAAGTGATAAAAGGCAGGTGTGCGGAAAAACATCTGTCTGTTTTTGTAAATTTTGTAAGACATAAATTGCAATTTTCACAGTAAATTAATAAGTGTTGAATAATAGAAAGACTGATAAATAATGCACACAGCACTGTTTGGACGTACTCTTTATAATCAGATTTATTGAGTCTCTTGACAGTAATACATTTTAAATTTCACTTTTGTCTTTGGTTCACATTATATCTCTGTAGTGTGAAACCTGTAGGCCTTTTTTGTCTTTATATTGGTGGTGTTTCTACCTACAACTGTTATACAGAACAGGCCTGTGTCTTATCTGTGTTTGTGTGTGTGTGTGTGTGTGTGTTGTGATGTGATCATGGCCTCATTACACAGTTACAGGTTTTGATTTGTGTACCGCCCACTGAATTCTGTGTTTTTTGGTGTTCACAGCAAACAAATGCTGGGATGATCTGGAGTGTTACTCTAGACTTCCATCGGTCTGCGTCAAAATGGCCAATAAATCCTGAGCTGACACAGAGACGTGCATCAAACACACACACACACACATTTGGTGGAGGAGTGATAGTGTGAATGTTTGCGTACTCGTCTTTCTTTGTAACAACAGCCTCCTACATACAAAAATAAAAAGGCTCAAGCATTGAAACAAACTGTCCTGTGAATCTGTGAGAAGTCCACTGTTTTTCTGGTTGTAACTTTTCTTGCATCTTACACACTTTCAGGTCAATATGTATGTCACTGTCTATCACAAAAAAAACTTAAATATATCATATACTATTATAGTTTCACCGTGTGGAAAAAGTGGACAGCAGAAGGAGGAGAAGAGAAAGACAGGACAGATAGGGATTAGAGAGAAACAAAAGTGAGGAAATTGAAAGACAGCGGAAGAGGAGGAAAAAAGAAATCAGATGGATAGGAGTAAGAATGATCAAGGAAGAAAGAAAAAACAAGAGGAAGAGGAGCAAGGAAGAGATGAAAGGGATGACGGAATGATGGGGAAGTAAGAAACACTGAGAAAGGAAAGAGAAAATACAAGAGACACCGGAACAAAAAAAACAGGTGAGGGAGGAGAGAGAGAGAATGACAGGAAAAGGAGGAGAGAAAAAGACAGAAAAGGGAGAGGAAGAAGCCAGAAAGTCAGGAGAGTGATGGAGAGGGAGAGGAGAGAGAAAGAGGGAAAAGAAAGAAAGGAATCGGTTCCAAAGAAGGGCCTAATTTCAAACCTGAAAACTTGTTACATCGAAGGACCAGATCATCATGGTCTTACACTGGGACACCTGAATAGAACAGAGCCATCGTTAATGTTAGTAACACATGTAGGCATGAGAAGTGAAAATGTCTGCTTTAAGTACATTATGGTAAAACATTTTCACTGCATGACTATTTGTAATGGATTATTTTTACATTGTGGTATTGCTACTTTTACTTTTTTATCAGTTTTAAATCATTAATAGTCAGTACATGTAAGGCTGTTGTTGAGACGCTGTGAGGTGAAACAGAAAGCAGTGGGTCAGCGTGTCATGTGTCACGAGCCAATACAGGAAGTACCTGACAGTTGATGGCAAGCTAAACAATAGCAATGCAGATACGAGTAACTTAGCTAATGTGAAGTGTGTCCGTGTCACATAGAAGTCAATTCATGTTGATGCCACCAGACTGTGTAAAAAAGCGAATGCTACCAAAATGGAAATAGTTGTCAGAATCGTTATTTTCTCGGTCATTCTCTTGGCATCGAAGGTAAGTTGATGGACGTTAATAACAGAAACTGATCTGGGTGCGCGTTAGCAACTGACGGGCCTAATAGCTGAACTTACCGTCGAAAAACATGTCAGCTCTGACTACTGTTAACTGTCTAAATCATATTATTAGCATGTAGTCAATAGACTGTGCTCATATGTGTATTGGAAACACCATGTTGTCCGGTATACAACGAGACAAATGACTGCTGTCAATTGGCTAACGTTAGCTCTGTCGTTCGGTCAGTTAGCCTCAGCTAACGTTAGTGTTCTTCAAGCTAGAAAACTGAGTTTTTGTGCTGCATTACTGTTAATGTTAATATAGATACGTTTCCAAAACTGAAAATTACACCCCACTCTTAGTCCGTTAAAATCTAATTTAGCTAACTTATACAGAAGTATAACCTGAGGTTTGGACGTCCTCTATCACGTCACCAACAAGGAAGTATTTACATATTTATTTCAAGTATGAGGAAAGATTTATTGATCACTGTGGCATTTTATTAACACAGTACAGTTCAGTATTTGTCACTGCTTTCAGGTTGGTAGTGTTTGGTTGCAGTTACCACTTGTAATTAAAACTATCATGGGGAACATACAGACATACATCTCAGTCGGCAAGGATTTGTTGATTTGCAAGAGAAGTGACCGCATTTCAATGACTATATTTCAGTGTAGGACAGGTCCTAACTATACATCAAAATACTGTCATGGAAATGATGTTGAAACAATATAAATGTGTAACCCCAAAGTCTAAAAAATCTTAAATTGATTAAATTTAGCTTGAGATATAAGCAATGTCTTATTTGTCACTCACCATCANNGTTATGACCTCAGTGTAGATGTGAATTGTAAGCAGTTCAGCCTACAACAGATTGTTTTTCTTCACATATGGTGTAATTTGAATGTTTTTTTGATATACAAAACACCAAATACATGCATGCAGATGCTGTATGTCAGGCCAACTACAATTAATCTACTGCTTTCTGTTCACTCCTTTAGCCAGCATAGTATGTTATAGATGTAAGATAGTTTGTGTAGAACTTAAACGATTAAACAATTTCTTTCCCAACAGATAAACTGCCAAGAGGCGATCTTGCACATTTCAAATGGAAATATAGATCGGGAGTACTGCATTGTCCACAATCACTCCTGGACCCCCCTACCACAAACCCTTGATGCTGCTGTAAGTTTTTTTAACCTTTTTAGGCACTATTCTATTGTGACATATTAGGGACAGGAAAGTAACTCTGACTTTTATTGACTTTTCTAGCCATTTGTTCTATTTTGTGTCTTTTTTTTTTTTATGTAGAAACAGACAATGAGTGGTTACCTGCCAAAGTGGGCAGTGGAGTAGACAAGTTTGAGATTAATTTAGATAATCCCAAATGTCAAAATGTCACTTATTACCACTTTACAGCCTGTATTTACAACCTGGTGGCTGGTGGTGGTTTACCAATCTGATTAATGTGATAACCAGAATTATTTTTAGTCAAGAAGTAATGATGAGGGCCTTAGATTAAATTAATTTGTTGTGTTTACTGTAACACACATAATTGTGTGACTTCTCCTATGTTTCTACCTAGTTATAATGGGATAATGACAGGAAGTTTTCCTCCTATCCTAATTGTTAAAACACTTATTGTCTTCACTTTTCCAGGTGCAGTATCCACTGGTGAATATGGTCTCCTCTGTGCTGTGTAATGGCTCGGGGGTCAGTCCAGATGTGGTAAAGGGCAAAGCGTTGGTGGTGGCGAGGGGGGACTGTGATTTCAGCCAGAAAGCTCTGGTGGCTCAGAGCCTCGGAGCTACAACTTTGCTCATTGCCAACAACAAAACATTGGTAGGATATTAACATCAATCTGTATTTTGTTAGTGGGTTAAACATAAAGGGATGTGATTTGACACTTTCCTTAAGATTTCAGGTTTTTTAATTGTTAACTAACTACCATGGAAAAGGCAGTCATGTGAAACTGATGAATATCAGGTTCAGGAGGCATCTGACTACATCTTGGACGAGGGAGCAGACTGGCTATTAACTAATTGGTGCTGAAGAGTACACTGGACAACAATGGATAGATCACAATTAAAAACACATCCACATTGTCACCTTTGCTGACGTTAAACTGAATGGGGGATTTGTATGAGTCCTACACAGGGATACTCAAGCAAAGCTAAAGGGACAAAGGGCAGAATGTGGAGTATTCAGTGAGAGATTATAAGAAGTGACAAGAGTGTACAGTATGAAAAACAAGTCATACAAATATAAAAATGCTCAACATTGCAAACCTGGAGTATGTCATGAAGTGATAATAGCATCATACGCCATGCTATCAGAGCCTCTGTGACACAAACTAAAATAATTCAGCAATTGAAATGTTGTTCTATGAGGAAAAGAAACAGGAATATTAGGAAATATTTAATGAAATTAACATTGGTAATGTATTAGAGAAAAATGATGTGCATGATGTCAATAACTTCCAATGAAATATAGGTTAAACATTTGTAAAACCAAAACTGTGCAGCTTTAAATTTATACTGTCAAA
>LKNJ01009427.1:0-12201 GCA_002120245.1 Maccullochella peelii | reverse complement strand
GTTAATATTTGAATGGGCCCGGGCTACTTTGTACTGGTAAAAGTTGGGCCCCGAGGTCAAAAAGGTTAAGAACCCCTGCTATAGGGCCCCTAGCATCTAGTGTTCTAAATCTAGACCTAATTGGGGTTAACCTCTAGCCATCATGTGGAGAGAGCCTTACCTGAAGGCGACGAGGAGGACCAAGCCTGGCTGAGAGGGTCGTGCAGAACAGAAGAAAAGGAGAAGCCTTCTTGAGAGAAATGAATCTTTCTTTATTTAAGGATTAACAATAACAAAAACCAAACAGATAAAAAAGGCGAAAATAGGCAATAATGCCTCAAGAAAATCACCTTACAAAAAGCACCCCTGGAAAAAAGGAAAAAAGAGCCCCAATTCTGAGCTGTATCAGCCTTTCATACAGACACCCCCTGTTTAACTCCTCCTGTTGCTTTGTATCTCACATTGTATCTCCTTCTGTAACGAGCTATAATGCTTCATACATTACATCCTGCTTCTGCAACCTTCTGGAAATTACCAGAAAGCTCTGACACAGTCAGTGACTCTTGGAAACTTTGCAAAAAGTCCCTAGGTTATTTCGGTATAATGGTTTAAGGGGGTGCAGGAAACTTACTAAGAGTACAATATGAAAATCTGAAAATGATTTTATAAAGAGTATAAGGTAAAACATAAAACTAATTACATAAAATCTAAAATGATTATGTGCTTAAACATCAAAGAGTACAATATAGAAATGATTGTGTGAGTATAATGTCAAATCCAAAATGATTATATGCTTAAACAAAAAGAGTAAAAACCTAAACTTAACTTAAGAGTATATATGTATACATGGAGTACAAAAATATAGCCTACTGCTAAATGAATATATTTGAGCCTACTGTTAAATGAATATAGTATATGAGCATTTCCTAGAAAAGTTGCAACTTGTAACACTGGAACTTATAAGATATAAACTGAATGAAAGGCCTATAAAACTTGACTTAACTATGCTGCTTAAAATGCAATATGTAATACACACAGAACTTGACTTACTTCAGGACCTGCGTGTTTGAGAATGTAATGAATGAGGACAAGTAAAACGCAAACATTATCAAACCATCTTGATTTCAACTCTAATGAGTGATTTCAGGGATCAGCTGAAATGGCGAGGACAGCTGAAAGTTCACACTCTTATTCTCTTGCCTCCTTCAACAATGGTAAAGAGAGAGTTATATGATTTTACTCCGCCCTGATTTACTTTTCAGTTGCAAATAAAAAAGTGACACAAATGTGTCCAAAGTCTAGTCTGGGCAGGAGACGGCACTCTGAGCTTTGCTATGTCAGTGCGTATCACTCTTGCAGCTGCTCTTAAACGTGTTGCACCAGTCTGGACCTGAGAGTGTTTCATTCTGAACTTGTGACTACAACAACTTATCTAGCACAAACACATCGGAATGTGCTGGTGAAATACAAAAGGGGATTTTTTTTTTTAACTTTTAAGCAAGCACTTATGTTGGCAGGGATCAGTGGCTTGGAAAATATAGAACTACAGTCTGTTCCATCCCTGCTGAGAAGAGACAGGGCATTCTAAAGCTGTATGAGGGTCTTTGGGGCCCCAAGGGACCGAGGTTGCTGCGTGGCATTTACTCTGTGGTAATTTGATTAATTACAAATGTGTTTGGTGATATGCACCACTGATATGCACATTTAAAAACTGAACCTCTCAAGGAAAAGTCTCACTCTGAAATCTCGCAACAGGTTTGGCCCACAGCCCATTTTTGCCCCTGAGCCCCCTAATGGGTTAATCCGGCCCTGCTGATGTCATTGATGCTATGTCCGTATTTTTGTACACTCTATGTTGAAAGTACATTTACCACAATAAATATCCATTAAAGCCAGAAAGGACATTTAGAATTTCAATCGATAATAGCCAACTATGTGTGCTTGCCTCAGACTGATGTGGTTTTTGCGTCATCCAGCATCCAGAGTTGACTGGGGCTGGATTAGAGGTGAAGGGTGATGCAGTACAACTCCTTCTATCAGTGTAATTGCTCTGGGCACAGGAAGCTATTATCAACCCAGGGGGGAAAAATTCAGGTTGGTGTCTTTTATTGATAGACCAAACCCACTGTGGCCCCTCCATCCGGCTGAGGACCTCTTTGAAGCCTCCTGCCAGGGAGAATTACTTTGACATTTTGACTCTATGGAGGTGTGATCATAGTCTTGTCTCGAGGATGTGACACTGTCTATCACAGGTGTGTATATATGTGTGTTGTACAGTACAAGTTTGTGTTACATCACAAGCATATTCTTGTTTGTGTGTGTACTTGTATATGAATGGGTTGTGTGCCATTTCCACTGTGCATGGCATTGAAATGTGTTATTTCCCTCTCTCCACTTTCTTTGACATTTATTTTACTGTAGAAATGAGTAATATGATTTGATGGATTCTAAATATGATGACATAAGTAAATGAAATGTAGATCGAGTTAAATAATTTCATTGTATCTGCCTGGCTTAGACAGTATGTCCGCCAATGTGAAGTCATCAAAGATATATTGCATTGGTGTATACTGTATGTCGACCAAGACAAGAAAAGTCAGTACAGAAGAAGATATGTTTGAGGTCATTTAGATGGTGATGCCATAGTTTGTCCACCAGACAGTACTGACAAGTTTGTTTTTACACAGTAAAATGTACCAATCACTACATATCTTGGTCACAAGTATCTAAAAAAAAAAGCAAATCTAAGGTATTCCGATATATCTTTAGGGCATTTTTTCAAAATCAAATATCAGTATCTGCCTCAAAAATCCAGTATTAGTCAGGCTTTAATTCATTCACTGTATAGATAAAAATGTTTAAAATATATATGTTTTACTGTACTGTTCATTAGATGTGCAGCACAGACACTGTTCTTCAAACAAAAACAACAGCAATTGTTTCTGCAAATGCCCAACTGCGACACACACACGTTCACGTGACAAAGAATTGGAGCAGCCATAAGTTAACTGGTAAATGGACTTCACTTATATAGCGCTTTTCAAGCTTAACGATTCACAAAGCGCTTTTACAGATTGGTCTCATTCACCCATTCACACACACGTTCACACACCGATGGTGACAGAGCTGCCATGCAAAGGGGCTGGCCTCCATCGGGAGCAACTTAGGGTTCAGGACATTTCAACATGTGGACAGGAGGAGCCGGGGATCAAACCGCCAAGCCTGGGATGAATGGACGACCCGCTCCACCTCCTGAGTCACAGCTGCCCAATTATGACTCTTGTCTGTCTGGAGCAAAGGAGGGCGTAGTGTGACGGATGATTGATTTCTTTTAACTAGGCTGTACAGTGAATATAGTCATAATCACATGGGGGGAGGGGGGGGAGGGTCCTCTGAAGATGTATCATGATGCAACATTTCCAATTTTTTTAGAAACTTCAGGGCTTAGCAGCAGTATCTGACCCTATGGGATTGCATGTACTATATATCACATTTACAATACTGGACAGACTTATTTATAGTCTGCCAATTTTATAGTATATCATTATCACACATATTTTATGCAATATTCAGTGTGTTCAGGGCAGGAAATATGAGAAGAGAGAGTCAGTGGGTATATGGGCCTCGAAAAGCCACAGAGGCTTTTAATATGCATATATATTAGAACAAGTGCAGTCTTATGAAAGAAATGTCTGCATCAAAAGATCCACTCCTCGACTTTATCTGCGGGGCATATTAAAGTGTGATACAGCTTCACTGTCTGTCAAGTCGTCATTTTGAGATATTCATATTGGCACACTGCTTGCTGGTTAAATTCCTATTTTAACCCTCCAATCACCACCGCTTCCACCACCGTCATCATCCCACCAATGTCCCTCCTCAGAAATTATCCCTGTTTTCTGAGGACATGTGGCTGAGCCAGTTAGGCTAAATCCAAATCAATTCCTCTGCGATGGCCGTAGAAAAGTACCAAATCGAGTTTATGCTCGGCTAATACAATCAGCCTGTGGGTGGGGAGAGGATGACTGTGCCATCATGTCTTCCCTAATTTCATTTCGCCAGGCAGGCAGGCAGACGGGCAGGCCTGCTCAGTGGGGTTGGTGCTGGAGGGATGCCCACTGCCACCAGGCATGGCTGGATGAGCTCAGCGCCAAATACCATGGTTGTCAAAGGTTTCACAGGAGAAAACACCGGGCCAAAACCCTGGGCTGGAGGGATAGAGAAAGCAAGGTGAGACAGAGGTAGCTGGAAGATGGGAAAACAAAGAGGCACAATAACAGTTGAAGGAAAAGGCTGGATTATAAAGCATTGAGCTAAAAATACTGAATTGTCCTCTGGTAATGCTTTACATAATGCCATTAAGTCACATAACCTCAAAGTGGCAATGTTCGAAGATTATTTATGAGAGAGATTCAGCGATGGCATAAGGCACCTTTTTTGGATCATAGGATTCTGCTAGGGTATTGTTTTAGCATGACTTTCTGTAATGTTGGTTTATTACAACTTGGGTCTTATTTTTGTAAGTGTTGCCATTGTTTCCATCAGTTATGATAACATTTTACTTACCAAAGTTATTTGGTGAGTCTGGAATCACAGCAGCATCACTAAAATTCGGATTGGGTAAGAAGCTGCTTGGAAACAAGCCAACAGTTTATCCACATTATATAAACCACATTATTTGGAGATATAAACTGAAAGTGAGCACCCCCGACTGTGGGTGATAATCCCTCACTGCACAGGAAAAGTGGCTGCATGCAACACGTACAGTTTAATTTCAACCTTCGCCTTTATTTTCTCTTCTAAATGAGTTTGACTAACCTGGGGGGCTGTTTAAAACCTGTATAATTGTCTGACTACTCATGTTTCTTGTGCCATCAGACTTCCTTTTTTGCAACGTTATTGCAGATCTCAGCAAATAACTTGTTGCGAACAATGTTATCATAACAGATATGGCCAAATTTACAAAAATAAGTTACTTGTAATAAGTTACTTGTAATAAACTGGAATAATCACTCCCGTGCTGGTGGCGTGGCTCTACAGACGGCAATGTCAGCCGGTCTGAATTGTAATCACGTTGGTGAACTAATGTGTCAATATTGCCAATACTTTGCTTTGTACGGAGACCCTGTAGAGTCAAGGTGGTTGTTTGTTTTTTTCTGAACTACTTTTGCATTCCCTCACAATAACTTTTGCATTCACTTGCAATAAGTTTTGTGTCCCTCGCAAGATGTTTTGCATTCCCCCTGATCCATAGGGACAGTTAGTGTGTTACAACTAGACTGGATCAACACACTGTCAGCTTAGGGAAATGCTCTGCAGATACTACAGAAAGGAGAGATGATGTGGTGCTTGATGCATTTATTGCTCATTACTCTGTTAGTACAGCCACTGGCTGTGAGCACAGCTGCAGCTGCTCTGCCTGGCTGTACTAGATGACATGGTTATTTCTTGAACTACAGCTGCATTTGTGGTTGAATCTGTGATGCTATGGATATGGCTACGGTAGCTGTACTGTGACTGCTCTTTACTGCTCCTATTAGCATTAAGCAAGAAAGCATTGTTAAGCCACACAGGATTTGAACCCACGGTGCTTCTATCAGATATGACTGGTGTGTTACCAATACACCACAGGAGTTCAGGAAAACAGTAGCTTCAATACGCTCAGCCAGCACAACCATGCACACACAAGCCCTGCATATAGTTAGTGTTACACCCATTATAAGCGAATGTCACAACCAGAATCATGACAACCAAAGCACAACCATGGCTGCAGCCACAATCACAGCAACAGCAACGCCAGCAAAGCTTTAGAGACAGAGCGCATTTAAGTCCCGCCCACACCGGAGGGGAAAATAATTCATCTCTCCCCATTGACTTTGTATTGCGTGAAGTTGTCTCCTTGTCTCTTCGGTCTGCTAGCAAACAACAGAAACATGCCTAAAAGCTGCTGTGTGGTGGGATGCACTACCAACAGGGTAAAGATATTGGAGTAGTTCTGACTGTGTTTGACTTTCATTAGTGAATGAACCTGTGTGCCCTTTAGTGTTTGTCTAATATTGTGAAATTGTGAGTATTTCCCAGGGTGGAAGTGGCTTAGTCAGGCAATATCCTTAAATCTTACAATATAAGGTCCCGCTCCCACCACATGTGTAAGGTGCCTACTTTTTTAAACCCTGATGGTGAATTGAGTCCAAATATGTGCACGTGATAAAGTGCGCGTGATTAAGCCCATGGGCCATGGCATCAAAATCTCACTCCAGCCAGGTACCCAAAGTTGGCAACCCTGATTTAGAATAATGTTACTATCTGTAATGTTCCCTTATTTTATTTGGACCATTGGCTCCATGATACTAACNTGTTAGACTACTTGTGAACATTCAATAAAACGGTGTAGTTCTGATATTGGAGTAGTTCTGACCGTGTTTGACTTTCACTAGTGAATGAACCTGTATGCCCTTTAGTGTTTGTCTAATATTGTGAAATTGTGAGTATTTCCCAGGGTGGAAGTAGCTTAGTCAGGCAATATCCTTAAATCTTACAATATAAGGTCCCGCTCCCACCACATGTGTAAGGTGCCTACTTTTTTAAACCCTGATGGTGAATTGAGTCCAAATATGTGCACGTGATAAAGTGCGCGTGATTAAGCCCATGGGCCATGGCATCAAAATCTCACTCCAGCCATGTACCCAAAGTTGGCAACCCTGTTTTAACCATGGTGGAGGAAGTATTGAGATCCTTTACATAAGTAAAAGTAGTAATACTGCAATATAAAAATACTCTATAAAGTCCTGAATTGAAAATTGTTGGTAAAATGTACTTAAAGTGTCAAAAGTAACTAACTATTTTAAATACTTCTGGGTAGTTCAATCAATTAAGTGTATCATATTTCAGACGCTAAAATCTTTAATCTGTAAAGTAACTAGTATCTAAAGCTGTTGAATAATGGGACTTAAGTACAGTACTTGAGTAAATGTTCTTAATTTACATTCCATCACTGGTTAACATTATCATTGTGAGGATGTTAGCATGCTGCCCTTTTGCTCAATGCACAAAGCACTGCTGTGCCTAAATACATCCTCACAGAGCCGCTAGCATGGATATAGACTCTCATCCTGTTTAAACTCTTTTAGCTCATTGTTTTGGTGTTACCGTAAAGTTCAGTCTCAGCGCATTCATTTGCCTTGTTTCCGGCAGCAGCAGGTTGCAGTAGTCATATTCCTCACATCAAACTTAATTGACAATGATTGGTTGATATGTGATATTGTTTTATAAAAGGACACCATTATCTGCAAACAAATAGAATGTCAGTATAACCAAATGCTAGTCCATGGCACCATAGGACTGCAGGAAAAGCCTTTAACCACTAATGGCCCAATGTGGCCCAAAAGTCATCAATTAAGACTCATGGAGCTCTGGCACTCATGGAGCCATAGAGCCAAAAGGCTCTCTCTCTGTTCCTCTCTAGTACAGGAACATTTTGCCTTTTAGCGTGTGGATGCCAGCATAAAGCAGATGTCAGTAAAGTGGTCCCTCGGCAGGCGAGGCTGATGAACACTAATGGAAGTGGTTACCTCACCAGGAAAATGGACCACTCGGTGATGGTGCTGGCATGGTCCATTTGTACAGAGGGAGAGCAGGTGGATTGACATGAATCAGGGGAGCATTGAATATTTACTTCCTCGGCCTGATCCTGTGGTGCGCTTGGCAGACACAGCACCCTGAATTTATCAATGTTATCTGTACCAACAGGAAGTTTTAGATCTGCTTTAAGGTCATTCCTGTTTTTTTAATTTCTTTTACACTTTATTTTTTCTTTTAATGTTTACTACACGTCTGAAGTTAATGTTCTAATTCCATTCCGTCTTCTGTGAGTAAACAACTGTGTTTTTCAGTTGCATCAAACTACAACTTAACACTTTAAATGTATTGTAGTGTTTCAACAATGTTACACATGCCTATTTGGTGCTCTCTCTGAATCTCTGAAGTTTACAGTATATAATCTAAACCCTCATCCTAAGAGAATCTTTATTGTTTATGCATGTGGACATTTGTCAGTGGCTTAGGACAGTGGTTTCCAAAGTGGCGTGCCTTAAGGACAGACTAAGGGTGCTGCAAGATTTATTATATTATTGTATTGTGCGTTTTTAATAACCACATCGCATTAAAACAATCGCAGACATTTACATTTTTCAAACATATCAAAACAGAAGGAAAAAAAGCAATATATATCAAAATCACGGTAAAAAAAACCCCAAAACTGTTTAAGATGTAGTTGCAGCTAATGACATGACAACTCATGGTTGCCGGTTGTCATAGAAACACAACATTTCCAGCTGGGGGTGTTTTCAGGAGCTCACCAGTCAGAAAAACAGTGACCGTCACAGCAGCGATGGAAGATTTGATGCGGTAAACAGAGCTGAAAAAATGCATACATCTCAGCCCTCAACGCAGTCTGACAGGACTGAGCCTGAGCCCACCAACCAAACTAAAATCACACTCAACATTACCCGGCTCACAACTTAACAGACAGGTTTTGGTTTCTAAGAAGTATATCCATCATTGTCCGATAGCGCATCCAACATTCCCAACATCATATATGTGTGATGGGGCTCTCTCATTCCTGGTATACATGAAAACAAGACAAGAAAGTGCCTGTCAGAGGAGACAGACCAGCGGGTTGTGCTCTCTCCACACATCAACAGCAGGTTCACGTCCCATTAAAATGCCTGCAACCTTTTTATGTTTGTCCTCGTACACCTTAAATATAAGATAATTTTATTTGAAAGAAAATGAAAGAAATACATTTAGAATACATTTAGTGTATTTAATTGTATTGTACAGGTCACCTGTTGGCTTTTATTCTGAGTGATGGGCCTATATTATTTAACTTAATATAATAATATCATGTATATAAAATAAATATTCATATAAAATCGAAAATTGTTAAAACCAATAAGCATCTGTGTACATACTGTATCTGCATGTTATATTGGGGGTTGGCTCGGGGTGCCATGACAAAAAAAATCCTTTGAAGGGGTGCAGTGGTCTGAAAATGTTTGGGAACCACTGCCTCAGCAGTTCACACGAGATCAGCCCGGGCATCCTGACATATCTCCCAGAGATTCTGGTGCAAGGGATCACCTAACATGAATTTATTATTATTATTTATAATATTGAGGATGCTTCCACCATGGCCTGCCTATTATCTTACTGGTCACCTATACACTCCTTGCCCTCCAGCTGGGCTCTCAGATTTGCCGACTGAAAAGGGCTGTCTTCTCCCATGTCTAGTTCTTCTCGCAAGATCACAAGATGTGTTGCTGTGGTTTGGAAAGTGTGCACATCTATCTCTTTAACTATATACAATTAAAATGTTTTGCCAAATACATTCTGGAGCAAACATATTTGCTGCCTGTATTATGATCACTGACAATTGCTATGACACAAATATTAGGGAGGTAGCTGGAGTCGATCTGGGCATACAAAGTGTGGGACATTGCCACCGGAAACCAGGTCCACGAGTGTGTGGACACAATGTTGAAGCTGCTTTGTGGAATAAGTGGACGTGGTTCTTCTTGTATGTTGACGACCTCATTCTCACGACCTGTTCCATGTTGAATACACCCAACTTTTCACTATTGTGTTATACCTAGTCAGTGACACAGAGCAAGGATAAAGGTTCAGATTGGAGTATTTTATGAATGTAGGCAATGGAAAGTCCACACAAGTGTAGTAATACAAACATATGTATATATTTGTGTGTGTGGGTGTGTGTGTGTCTGCAGTATTTGTGTTTCTACCTTGCATTTGTGCCTCAGCTTCTTGCTGCCTTTATTCTTTCTGCTGTGTGCATTTGTCTGTGTTCCCTTCTGCCTTTATGTGTACTGCTTTGTTTTTCTGACCCCTAAGTGTGAGTGTATGTGGGTGTGTGTGTGTGTGTGTGTGTGTGTGTGTGTGTTGCACAGAGGAGAGCGGGCCTAGTGGAGTGGAGCTGGCCAATGTAGTGTGGAAAGAGCTGCAGTCAATGCTGTGGAGTCAATGACCCCTGAGCCGGTGGGAAACCCTGCAGGAGAAAACTCTACAAGTACCCCGGCATCCACTGAGCACTGCTGGAGGCTGCTGCCACTCCACACTCCACTTATCCTGCTCAGCTCCCAGCTCTGCTGCTGGGACTGAAGGAAAACATCAGTCACCTCAGGTGAAGCATGCTATAGGTTTTCAACAACTTCATTACGTGATTCACTTTTGATTATTTTTTATGTTCACATTTAGATTTTAATATTGATATTGAATATTCCTTTAATATATTTTAAGTTCTTTATTTTAATAAATTCAATTTTACTCTATTATTCTGTAAAGGCCAGTTCAGACCAAAGATTCGTGATAAGACAAAACCTCTTCAGAACGTCGCTGGGGAAAGTTGCAGCGGTCTGAACTGGCTTGTCCCAGCTCGACTCAAGCCGGCTGATGACGTCACCTGCGACTCAGCTTGTCAACAGCCAATCAGCTCGTAGCAAAGTCAGCTGATCGTTGCAAACTGTCAATTCAATTCTATTTTATTTATATAGCGCCATATCATAAGACACAAGCCTTAACATTTCAAAACTGTAGCAAGTAACTCACTATCACCATTGTTATTCATATTTTAAGATGCTACAAATTATATCCAGCTGCAGCCGGCAGTTACAACGGAAGTATAAAGAGTCGTTGCTACGGAAACAATATGCCGTCTCATCTAGTCGCTTTGGTGTAAACTGGAAGGTTTCAGAACGTTGCAGATCCGGCGCATTGCAAGTAGTCTCGTCGCAAATCTTTGGTCTGAACTGGCATTAATAGGATGCTATAAACACTGTGTGTTCTGTAACTTTGACTTGAATGTAGAAAGCTTAATACATGCATTGGTGGTATTCTAATCCTTCACTAAAAGGATCACTTTACCCAAAAGTGTTGTGCTGATCTGTGAACATGGGTTCATGTCCATGTTCACATTTTGACATGTTGGAATCTATCCTGGGCAGCAGCAGTAAGGACTCAGCTTTAGCACATGGTACGCACTCTACCAGGTGAGTTACCAGGACTATCTTTGTC
This sequence comes from Maccullochella peelii, assembly GCA_002120245.1. Lineage (NCBI taxonomy): Eukaryota > Metazoa > Chordata > Actinopteri > Centrarchiformes > Percichthyidae > Maccullochella > Maccullochella peelii. The sequence goes on along the minus strand of LKNJ01009427.1, from coordinate 1,134 downwards.
ATTGTCAAGTATTTTCACAATATTAGTTGCAGTGCATTTAAAGCATATAATGACTAACATTAGGCTAAAAAACTACTTTGACTTATGGCTGTTACCTCATGGTAAGAAACATTTTCTACATTTATTTTCTCTTTAATGTCACTAAATTGAATTAAAGAACAATACACCCAGTAATCCATTTATTAAAATGCAGAAAGTGGCAGACAGCCACTATAAAGGTATACTATAAAATAAATTACCTTGCTGGGGTCCTATTTGATATTTAATAGTATGTTACAACATGTCCGTGTTCTTCACTGTGAATTTATGTGATCAGTGCTGGATTTCTCAGGTTTGTGTTTCAAAGTCATGAAATTAACCAGACTTGACTTTGACTTCTCACATTACCTCCAACCCATCTTTATGAAACAGGTCCTGGTTCAGTTTGTTAGGTAATGGTAACAGGTAATAATAGGTAGTAATAGGTAAAGTCAGTAAAGTCTGTTTTTTTACAATAAGCCCTGCTTTTCTGAGCCACCTTTATGAAATACCCCTCTGTTCACACCTTGTGTGTCCAGTGCATGCTGGGATAGGTTCCAGGCCACTGAAAGTGGAAACAGGATAAGTGGTTTATAGAATAAATGGATGATCCTTTACTACAGTGAAGTTTTACCTACATAAACAGTAAAATGTCCTTAGGCATCTAAAGTAAAATCATACTTGTTAAAATGTATATGCATATGTAATATGTATGCATGAATGTGTAAGTTGTATTGTAAATGTTGTGCACGGCCCAAGTGATGGTTTGTCTCACTGCAATACTTCATTTACTGTTGGTGAGTTTGACTGCTGTAATGCATCATGTCTGAAGCATATTCTATGTATTTTCTGTGTCATATTTTATTGTATAATTTGTGTTGCTAATTTGCAAAGTAACTAGTAACTACACCTGATTACAAGAGAAATATAGTGCAGTAAAATGAGTCCCCTAAAATGGAAATAAAGTATGAGTATAGCAAAACTGTCATTACGTACAGTTCTTGCGTAAATTCAATTCAATTCAGTTTTATTTATATAGCGCCTTATCATAACAACGTTATCTCAGGGCACTTCTAGCAGGTCTAGACCGACTCCTTATGTGTACAGAGACCCAAC
>LKNJ01009404.1:0-10608 GCA_002120245.1 Maccullochella peelii | reverse complement strand
ATATATGTTATTACCCTTTATCAGAACCTCCCAGCCCTCCACACATTTCATTTACTGTATATATGGATCATTGTCTGACAGCCCACTCTATATTAAACCTGTTTATTTCCATCCATCTCTCTGCAGCAGCACTCTCCTCTCTGCCAACGGGAGACTCACAGGCCTCTCCCATACATTTTCAATGTAATGGTCCTTTCTTTTATGGACGACATGAGATCTGGCAGCCTGTCTGCCTTTGTGGGAAGCTAATCTACCTGTCTGCCTTGCCTTTGCATTGTTGTTCAGCAGAGACTAAAATCAATTTAGCAACAATTGCAGCAGGACAGTAAAAGCAGCAGATTGCTGCATTGGATGGAAGAGAAAGTGGAAGAAATAGTCTTCGAACATGGTGCAGTGACACAAAGACTACAGGACAGTGATTTTACTCTGCATGCACCACTGTCAGCAATGGTTCGTCTTTGTCCTTGCCAAGGACATAGTAAAAGTATTTTTACATTACAAAATAGTGCAAACGTTTGCCGAGGTTTATCTACTCGCCCACAGTCGCGGGTCTAACAGTACCCTTGAAGCAGGACTGTGAATATAGAAGCTGAAAAAGAGACAGTGTGGAAGATTTCATGCTTTAAGATGATTTGAAGCATCTTTAAATGTGAATCCTGTGAGTATGCGTTGCAGCAAACTGCTTATTTCCCTGTAAATGTTATCAAAGGGAGACACAAGGGTAGAAAAATGGAGCTCAAGAGTAAAAAAATAAAAAGGACATCATTTGTATTTTGCAGAAGAAGGGATTAAACAAGGGAAGAGAGACTGACCTGTAATAAAAGCTGGAAGAATCAAAGGTTGTTTTTTTGTGGATCAAAAAGCTGCTTCAGATGAAATAATTAATGAATATTTAGTGTGGGATATCAGGCTACCCTTCTACAGTTTAAAACACAAGTTAAAGACTCTTGTCGTGCAGAGAGAGGGTATAAAAACCTCACAAAAGGCTACACGAAGGCAGTGGAAGAGGAAGACTACGAGGAGTGAGGAAACAACAAAGAAGCACTGTACATTTGGGAGCTAGGGCAATAAATTAATCATATGATGTAGAAACAAACAATAGATATGTAAAGCGGGAGTAGTTATGTCATTTTCTGACAAGTCAAAGCATTCCAAAAGCTGGGCGCGAAACTGCTGAGGCTCATGGGTATCGTAGTATAGAGAGGTGGTGGATAAGAGCCATCAACACCAAACTGAAGGAAGAAAACATAAAGTTAAAAATAGTCAAACTTATGGCCGTAACATGAACATATATACAGTATTATCAAGGAGACTCCTGAAGGTGTCATTAACAGAAAACTTTCATAAATTGGAAAAAGCTCATTAAAGAGAGCGTTTATTTTTCCAGGTGGAGCTTTGGTCTAGTGGTGCAGTGACTGTGGGAGTGTTTTAATATCTCAGGTGAGTACTCCTGCCGCCACAGGGAGGCTTTGAATCACCAACATTATTCTCACCTAGAGGATAGGTGATGATGACCCGACTGTGCTAACTGCATTAAGACACCAACATCATGATCTGTTTTGGGCATTAAGAAGATGAGTTTTCTTCATTTTGGTTGGACCACAAACACAAAGACAGCAAAAAACATTCCTTTGTATTTGTCTACCTGCTAAACACTCTAAAACATCACTAATATGGTTTTCAGGCTATGCCGGAACACATACTATTTGTATGTTAGACCAAAGGATGTGTAGGATTTGAACATTTCTGACACAGCGATGCACAACGCTACCACAATTTGAGCCACTAATACGACTTCTGTTGCTAACAAACTTCTGCAAACGGCTGGTATTGACAGCATAATGGACAGAATTAAAGTAACTGTACTAACAGTGGTATTTAAATCTGTGCGTGTCTCAAAGGCTCTAAAGAGGTGGAACCATAGACTGTATATAAAGATGGACGACGCGTCTCCACTTCCTTACACTGTACAAAAGAGAAGCCAAAATATCCCGGATACAGGTGCTGCCATCTTGTGCTAGTGACATCATTTGAAGCCGCAGTACTGAGGTCCCGCCCATACGCTCGCCCGAACCAATCACAAGCACACTACAAGTTGTCAATCATGTCGTCACACCCACTTTTTATAGCATCAAATAACTAATTAAAACCAAACTTATCAGAGAAATGAACACTTGAACAAACATCGCCGTGATAAGAACAAACTAAAATGGGAAAATATTTTTTTAGTTTAACATGGAGGGGGCGGGGTTTATAACCTATACTGCAGCCAGCCACCAGGGGGCGATTGAGATGTTTTGGCTTCATTTTTCTTTATCTTTATATACAGTCTATCATTTGAGACCCACCTGGAAAATCCCAGCAGCCAAAAAATGCTATTATTTTATTTGTTTTTAATTGTCTTGTTATTTTTATTGTTTGTTGTAATGTTTGTACTCAGGACTCTGTGGGAAGCAGTATTGATAATAAGTGGATTAGCCTGGTGAAATAATAAGTAGTGGTAGGGCTGCACATTAACTATCATCAACTAATCAGCACTTTTCTTAAAATATGAGTAGCTGTGACATCATACAGCCACCAGATTTGATTTCTAAAACAATTTGCTGTTGTTGATACCTGCATCATTCAGTAAATTGAGACCCAAATCTCCTTCGTCACAGTCTATGAAATGCTCGCTGAGCTCTGTAATCTTTTCCTCTCTATCCCTCATTTCCTTCCCTCGTCCCTTCCTCACACCAACTCTTCCTCCCTCCTCTGTGATCAGCTGAACTCGGCTCAGAGTTGTTTTTAATGTCCTGCAGTTGCCACTCAGTCGGGTGTTAGAAAGTAAATCCCTGCTGCCAGAGTTCATCGTCAGGGTTTTATTTTAGAAAAAGGAATCAAATATTCCAATATTCCCTTTCTCAGCTAGTCGTGTAACTTCAGGGAACTTAAAACATATAATTTTAATGTTTTCCAGGACTCGCAATCTGACCTTGAAGGGAAAAAAATAACTGATTCTGAATTAAATATTCTATCATTCACTGTTTCAACTTGTAGTGAAGTAGAGGAGTATTGAATTATTGAAGCAATCACTGTCTTATCCCGTCTTGTGACTAGAGGCAAAATTTGGATTTTTGTACCGTGAGCTGAATATTACAACGCCGCCTGAGGTGAGAGGAGACAGGAGAGGCAGAAAGACTGCAGCAGCTGTGGAGTTACAGTAATATTTAGTTCACTAAGCAGCACTGACACTTGCTGCTATCCAACTGAACAATGATTTTAGCTTACTGGATTCTAGTAAACAGGTATTTTAAAAGTGGCATAAACAGCAAAGACACAGCCTGACATGGAGATTATTTATAAGAAGAATCAGAAAGAGGTCAGTTTCAAACTAAAAGCTCCATGAATGGTCCAGAGATGGATAGAAAATCGTCCTCTTACGAAGTCTGTCTTCTGTTTTTCACCCTCTGACCTCTCCAGTGGAAGGAAAGAAAAATAAAAAATTAAAGAACAGGAAGACCTGACAGCATTTCTGCAGTTCAGACCCCTCAGCTGACAGAAAGCTCCTCTGTAGGCCAAACATGACGGAGAGCGACCTCGAACAAGCTACAAAACATCTACAGTCACCAAAAATAAATCGTGGTAGAGAAAAAGCTCTCAAGCCTTCTTTCAAACCCAAAAAAATCAACGATAAAGATAGAGAGCTTCCTTCATTTCTAGAAGCCCAAACTCAGGGTTAAACTGTCCCAGAGGAGAGACACTGACCTGGCTTTTGTGTGTTTCACAGAAATACTCTTTGGATGTCAAGGTTTTCAAACTTGGAGAGACATAAAGAAAAATAAAACCAGTGCTCTCATAAGTGTGTTCGGTGCAACTTCTTTCTAAGAGAAGCTGCTTTTGGATTTGATTCTGTTCCTCCACACAAGCCTGCGCACATGCTTTCTCAAACAAAATGAAAAGGACACATTTCTAAGTGACAAAACGCAGCCATGCTCAATGCAATACACAGTCGCACAGATAAACACTTGAATTATTTCATCACAAGAGTACAAAGAGAAGGCAAAACACTTTACCTGAGTAGTATTTGTAGATTGTTTGGATGTTGGTTGTGTCAGGCAGGTGTTCTTCTTCCTCTTTTCCTTAGACTTTCCTGCAGGCTACAAACCAATGTAAAGTTGTACACTGCCACCTGCTGTACCGGAGTGTGAAACATTATGACTTGACATGTTATTTGTCCTTTTATATTCCACTGCTTTCCAATTTCTGGCCTCATTCTACATTAAACCTTTTACAAAAAAACATTTACATCCTGTCAGCACATATTCAACTTTACATTTATCTCAACTCTTGCGTGTTGCATTTGGTCCTTTATGTCTTAGCCTTAATCTTGAATTCATTCCAGCGTCATACTCTGTCATTTCTAACTCCACCAGACTATAATAATCTATAATAATCCCTACCTTTATTGTCTTTATCCAGTGTTTCCTGTCAGGATTTCATTGTTTCATGATCTTCAGTTCTACAACAAACTATTTCTAAAATACTACCGCCACTTTTCTTTGATGCTCCTTTGGTCTCAGAAATCTAATTTCTTTGAACTTCTTCGTGTGCTGACAACATAGACCATATCTCTGTGGCTGACAATCAACAGAAATGTGCATCTTCTTCTTCTTCTTTTGGTTTTATGGTGGGTTGCAACCGTTACTTATAAAAGTGCATACCGCCCCCTACTGTACTGTATGAGATATTGTCCCTGGATTACTTTACATCGTTAGGTAAATACAGCAATATTTAAATGATTGTAAATGTATATCTCAATAATAACCTAGAAATATAAATCAAAGGTCTTCTCTTGTCCTCACACAGATCAGTTAATGACGACATCGTCAAAGCGCTGACTCAAGGGAATCCTGGGAAATGGAGTGAAGTTTCAATGTACAATTTTACTGCAATTCCACAGCAAAGGTTACACTGGCTCACTTTAAACAATCAGTTCACCGAAATTACTAAACATTTGATTACTTGTCCAGGTCTCTGAGATTTGGAAGTGAATAGAATATCATTTGTGAGTCTTACAGTGTTCAAAAATGCCATTTAAAAGTTTTTTTTCTCCAAACTATAGAAGAATTAGAGTAACTGTTACTTTGGATAATCCACAGAAGGTAGACAGTAATTCAGATGAAATCTATTCACAGTGAAATCTGTGGATTATCCAGAGTGAAGGAGACCATTTGTTTATAGAACGAGATGTCACTGTTACTGTACATTATATTCATTGTATTGGATGTACAGAAATCTCATAGAATATATATTTAGTTAAAAATACTCACATACTTTTCCTTAAGTGACATTTTCAATGCAGGACTTTTACTTGTGATGGAGTATTTTTTATTGCACTATTGCTAATTTTACTCAAGTAAAAGATCTGAATACTTATTCCACCTCTGACCAATGCTTGTTAGCGTTTTTATTATATTATTTTATTATTATTATTTATTATCAGACGGTCGGAACAACTGTGGCATTAACTTAACATACATAAGACGCACGGCAAGTTTCCATCATGTACTGTATGTTTTCTTCAGGAAAGAAAGGTCTCTGGGGAGTTTAACCCTGGCTTAGTCTGCTAATATACTTATCATGTTTCTTTAGAAATCCAATTTGATGAGTTCAGTGGACACTCAGCGGTACATTCATTCATTTTAAATCACAAGAATTCATGTTTTTAAGTTCTGAACTGAAATTTTAAGTTGAATTAACTTGAATTTTCTGACAGACTGAAATTTTGACCAAGCTTCTCATCCTGACCCTTTCCTGGCTCCGGATCAGCCCTCTGCCCCACCTCCACCCCTGGCCTCAGACCTCTGCACCGTCCTGGCCAGCAAACAAACCTCTCCACCCGTCAGCCCTCCGCCCGGCCTCCTGCTTCAGTCTGACCTTCGTCTTTTACCTCTAAACTGTCAATCACCTGCAGCTGCAGCCGTGGATCCAGCAGACCGGTCGCTCTGTTTTTCACCTCAGGCAGCAAAACCAATTAGTGTCTCTGACACTCGGCCGCAGAGCTTCTCCTCAAGTTTCCAAACTCTTGTTTTTATTTTCTCCTCCCTGTGACCACAAAACAATCTCGTCCACTGACCCGCGTCAGCGCAGGTCAGGCAGAGAGGAGACGCTGCAGGATACCTCAGTGTTGCTGCGATTCATTTGTCCCCCGACTGTCCAAATCAGATCCTGTTTGTTTGTGTTTCCAGAGGGGCCGTTTTGAGTCTCTGATGTGGTTTACCCACAAAGCATTTTTTGCATTTACTGACTTAATTTTGACACAGATGAAATCCCAGCGAGGATGTAACAATCACAGCAAAATTACCAGCAGAGTTTGTGTGAGCCTCCTAAATTGAGATGAGACCAGACACAAATGACCCTTGTGAAACTGTTAATTTCCTTTAGCAGCATGTGTCGGTTTTATTTGCATGTGAAATCTTGTTTTATTGTCCTCTGATGAGACATTCAGCTCTTGTGGCATTTAGAAAACGCAAGTTTGGCAAACAGGAGTGCAGCTAGTGTGATTGTTTTCAACTGGAGAAGACAGCGTGACTAAATGCTGCGCGTTTGTCTCAGTTTAACAAAGACAATGTGGGCGGCGACAACAACATATCACAGCATCTGTTGTCTTTTCTTTGAACCATCTCATCAGCATTAGAGAAGTGGGAAATTGTTGGGAAAGCCAGTAATTAAATTGAATCTGTGTCACTAACAAAGAAAGGCCCTGCAGGGATTTGATCATTTAAAGAGATTTGCAACATTTCCATGTAAATTAATGTCCGTTTTGCTACTGATTGATTGGTAGAATAGAGAATATATTGGGATGAGCAGGCAGGTATAGATGGATAGATACATTCAAGGTTTAAAGAGTCAAGACTGATAGCTTTTTTTGTTATCTGCAGAGAGAGAGAGAGAGAGAGAGAGAGAGAGAGAGAGAGAGAGAGAGAGAGAGAGAGTTAAGAAGAGAACTAAAGAAGTTATGTGAGGATACTTACAGAGGAGTCCAGTGTGCAGCATTAGTACACGTTTTGGACTTAACAACTATTAAAGATCCCCTGCAGACATGTATTCAAACTATACAAATAGTCTGCTTGGAACAATAATGTGTGTCTGATATGTTTTTTCCACAAAACAAAGTATAATTTCCACATTAAAATCCTTAAAAAGGCATCTACTCCTTCTAGATCATAAAACATTCCATGTACAGGTCGTACAGCTTTTTAAGAGTAAAAAGCACTTTTAAGGTACCTAAACCAAAAATTCCCAGACTCTCAAAGCTTTAATTGTTACTATAAATACCACGAGACAACAAATATGACGACGGGATTGTTTTAATTTGAAATATTAAAAGATTTTTGGTTTACATGAGTGATTGTGTCGATGATGAAACACCAGATTATGTTGAAAATCAAGCATTTTTCAAGGAGCAGATTCAAATTCAAGCATATTCCTGACCTTCCTGTTAAAATGAAGCATTTTCCAAACTTTCAAGACTTTGTACGAACCCTGATGAATATGCAAATTTAGTTAATTTCTAAAGTTTTCCTGCTGGACACAAGATGTCTCCTACTTCACTGTGAAGTCCATTCTCAGTGTGTGAGCACTGGCAGCTTCAGGTTTCCACATCACACTTGTATAAGTTGAATACTGGACCAGGATTGGCTGCTTCCAAACTATTTGTGACGTCACATTTTCAATGAGCACAAAGAAACTTTCCTCTTGACTTTCCAGATGAAAGTGAAAACATCCTTCTAGTGTCAAACTCTGTACAAACGTCATTCTGCACAGTGAAGCTCAAACATACAACTGTAGGAACAAGAAGAAAAACATGTTTTTGAGTGGAGGGGAACTTTAAACTACTGTAACTACTCTGTATGATGTACCACTTTACTTGGGGGTGCACAAACAGAGTAACTAATATAGTATCTCCCAGTCTGTTTTCTAGTAACTCCTCATTATCTACTAGATAGTCCTACTCATTAACGATTCATTATCAGGTCGCTCCTGATTTGCTCGTCTCTCATTCCTTAGTAAAGTGTTGCCCTTTTTTCTGTCTGTCATGATGGACAGGTGAGTCACAACGCCGGAGGAAGTTTGTTTCACTGAGGACAGTTTGTTTCTGACTCCACATCCACGAGAGAGAGAGAGAGAGAGAGAGAGAGAGAGAGAGAGAGAGAGAGAGAGAGAGAGATTGATGCGTCTGGCTGCGGGCGTAATGCTGCTAAAGTTTGCAGATTTGGCCTCTCTTGATTGGATGGTACGTAAACAGGAGACGCCAAAGAGAAGAAAACAGCCAGAAAAGCACATAAGGGACACAGCGGCACATCCAGACTCAGCTCAGGGTGAAGTGAGCGTTGTAGGTTTTCCAGCATCTCCTAAGGCTTAAAATAAATGCCAAATGACTTGGAGAGAACCGGGAGGTGGAAACATCACCAGGGAATCTCTATTTGAAGCCGAGAGAAGAGAGAGAGAGGGAGCGAGAGGAAGAGAGATAAATGGAGATCCTCTGGGGAGCTACGCAAAGAGAAAGTAAAATTGTTCCCCTCCTTCACCTTGACAGTCTTTCTCTGGCTTCCTCCTCCTCTGTCAACTTTCTCTGTCTCTCTTCCTCTCCGACATCCACTTTCTCACATCAACTCTTTTTTCCACGGCCCTTTTTTTTCCTCATTAAAAATCTCCTTCTCCTCATTTTTAATTCCCATCTTTCCAGCAGTACACTCCACCAGAACAGGCTTTTTTAAATAAAATAATAAAAATAAGGATTTACCCACCATGTTGCTGTACCAGAAATAACATTCAGAGTGCAAAACATAATGTGTGTGCCAAATTTGTTTGTGGATGTGCATAGAAGTGTTTAATTTATGTACATTTTTAAAAGGTTTGTGGCTGCTTAGGGCTGTCCTCTTAGTCAGATTTCAACTTTGGTTTATTTGCAGTGCAATCAATGTCACTGGGTGTCAGCGTTTCAGTTTTGGGAAAGAGTCCGACGGGCTGTCAGTTCACTTCAAATTCAATAATTCAGCATTGTTTGCACACAACAAATCATCTGCAGCAGACAGCATGAGTGGGGGTGATGAAGACGGAGGCTTTGATCAGATGTTTTGGAATATGGGGACAAGAAACATGAAGAGGTTCTTTATTGCTTTGAATGTCATAGAAAACAGAAAGCTTGACGATGACGAAGGAGGTCCTCAGAGAAAGAAAGCAGCTTGAGAATTCAGTTGAAAATGTGCAGAAGCGGGTTAAACTTCAGTTAGCCAAGCTTGAGGAGATCAAGGAGATCAGCAGAAAGGAGTACGAATTCTCTGTCCAAGCAGATATTCAAGCAGATATTTCTGGTACTCGAAATTACCTCAACAACTGTCAGCAGTGCCATTTCACCTGTCATGGTCCCTGTCGAATATCCAGTGGTGGAGATAAAAGACAGTGTTGGGCAATGGGATCAAATGGACGCTGTACTCAGTGTCCAGGCAAATGTTACTGGAATTAACATTTGAATCAGAAGTACAAATGGGAGCGTGAGGAAGTTAAAGTAAAACTAACAGTGAAAGAGCTGAAAGAAAAGTACCCGAAAGCCTCAGAGGCTAAGAAACCTGTTCAGGCATTGATTGAAAAACTGAGGGCTGAATATGATCTTGTGCAGGCTGAGGTCGTGAAACTGATAGAGAGCTCTGCTAAGTGTTTAACAGACTTAAAGAGATATAGCACTGAAGCCACACCCTCTCTCTACTCCAGAGTACATTGACATGAACAACAATTTGATCAAAGAACAGATCAGATCAATAGACAGTTGACACAAGTTATCTTTACTGTAGAGATCAAATCTCTCTCCTCCTGACAAATTATATCAGACTGTGCTGATTTTGTAATTTGTTTTGGAGTGAAATCTAAACAGATCTAAAGATGGTGCAGTGGTTTGACCTGGCTAAAGGTCAATGCTTTTCTCTTTCCGCTGTTATAGTTTTCAAACATCTAGTGTTATGTGTCTGATTTATTAGTGTATAATAATGCTGAGGCAACAATGAGTCCTAGAAATTACATTTATATAATAGGAAAGTTATTTTGCCAAATACGTTTTGAAGGAAATGTAACTCCTGAGCGGATTCTGTCCTACCGTGTGGGGCGGTTTAGACAACAAAAGCACTTTTTTAAAGCTTAAAGGTGGGGTAGGCAGCATATTTTTTGGCACCATTGGGCAAAAAATCCATAATAACTGTTCAGCATATTGTAATTCAAGTGGTCTGAGAGCAAACCTCTACTTCAGCCCCTCCTCCTGGCTCTGTTTTCAGGCTTTAGAAAATCTAGCCCATGACGGGAGACTTTGGCTAATCACAGGTCATTTCATTGTGAGGGCGCATTCCTATTGGCTACAAATGCAGCGCGAGCCCTACGAGGCATGAGGTTTCACAGGGCAACCGACTCCTTCTGCTGCCATTCAAAGTTGTGGGTTTGGTGGGAGGGGCTTAGCGGAGTGATACGAGGCAGCAGGGAGCGAGGCGGAAGGTTATGCAGAGGTTGCACGGGTTTTGCCTTTGTGGTATATTTTATATATGCAATGCTAAAATGCTAAGGTCAAGTCAGAAAGGT
>LKNJ01009363.1:0-10954 GCA_002120245.1 Maccullochella peelii | reverse complement strand
ACACACTCACACACACACACTCACACACAGATGTGTTGGACAGCAGATAAACCTCAGAGAAGTAAAAATAAATAAAGTCAGAGACACAGAGAATTTGTTCTGCTCTGCGGCTTCGACCTCGTAAACTCCACTCAGGATTTAACAAACAGCTGCACACAAACACACTCACACACACATACACACACACTCACACACACATACACACACACTCACACACACATACACACACACACACACACACACACACACACACACACACACAGAGGTCCATTGTCATGCATGCTGCTGGCTGTTTCACGCTGACTTAAAAAGATTAACGGGCGATCGGCATCAATTTACACTGAGGGAGGGGGGGTGTTTTTAGGGAGAAAGAGAGACAGAGAGAGAGACAGACAGAGAGACAGACAGAGACAGAGAGAGAGAGAGACAGAGACAGAGAGAGAGACAGAGACAGAGAGAGAGACAGAGACAGAGACAGAGAGAGAGAGAGAGAGACAGAGAGAGAGACAGACAGACAGACAGAGAGAGAGACAGAGAGAGAGACAGACAGAGAGACAGAGAGAGAGACAGAGAGAGAGAGACAGAGAGAGAGACAGACAGAGAGAGAGACAGACAGAGAGACAGACAGAGCAAAAACAAGACAGTTGGTGGAGAAAGAGGTGGATACAGACGTAGTTCTCTTCTCAAAGTTTTTAATGATTTTCTTCATCAGTTGAGTTTCCATCCCCCCCCCCCGAGCATGAGCCGACTGGCTGATGGAGACAAACAGCAGGTGGAGCTAATCCTCCAGTCGCTGCCATTAAACCACCACAGAAGAAGAAGACGTCACCCAGAGAGCTCCAGTCGAAGCTCAAGCGACGGAGAACCACGTGGAGATACGAGCTTTCTGTTAGTTTCATGTGAGGAAGGTGACAGCCTCCTCATCGCTCCACTCACAGCTGATGTTTCCAGCTCTTCACGGGAAGAGACGTCACATCATAGGCGTCAGTTTCAGCTCAACAAACGGAAACAGCACGACGCTGCTCTTCTTCTTTGCTGGATGTGCGCTCAGTCTGCTGCTCCTGGAGGAAGAGCAAAGTACTGCAAATACTAAATGTCGGCTTCGCCCCGGTGACCTGTAGAAGCTGTCACCTCAAAAACAACATTTAGGCTTTATCCCCAAAGATTTAGTTATTGTGTCTGTGTGATTGGTGATATTGGGCTAAATAAATAAAACTGACTTGACTTTACACACTAAAGGAAAGGAAACAGACAGAAAGGAAAGGAAGGGAAATGAAATAGGAGAAGTGGAAAGAATAGAAAAGGCGCAGATGAAAAGAGGAGAGGGCTCGACCCCTCAAGTGGCTTCAATTAAGAAAATTACAGAGAAACAGAGAAAGAAAGAGGGCGAAGGCAAAACCAGAACTGTCAAACTCAGAGTTGATTACAGGGCGAACCTTCTGCCGGCAGCCCAGAGCCATGCAGGATCTAACCCCAGTCTAAACCTGAACCTGAACCCAGCCCCGCGTCAGGGTTATTTTAGGCCCCAGCTGCTGGATCTGGAAACTCTGAGTCTGCTGCTTTAAACCACAGCGAGGCTGATCTCAGGCTGATGGTGCGCAGCGAGTCCAGATCTCCCTTCATGCTCAGTCATTTGCAGATTATTTATTCTTTAAACACTTTATTTCCCCTCAGCTCTGGTTTTGAGTCTTTCAGATCGAGTCTCAAGTCTTTGGGACGTGACGGAAGTCAAAAAGCATGCTGCCAGTTTGCTCGTCCGACAACTGCTGTAACTTTACGAAACCGACATTCACACTCATTTCCGATTGGTCAGCTGTGTGAAGGTGAGAAAAGGAGGCGGGGTTTCACGTTCTCTCTCACGCTCTGACACTTTTATTTCATGTCAAGTTTTCAATTTCATTATTTTGATAATGCCTCTTAAGCTACCGAGCTCAACAACTGCTACCACTTTTAGCCAGTTAGCTCCTTTTAGCTCCTGTTAGCTCCTGTTAGCTCCTTTTAGCTCCTGTTAGCGCCTGTTAGCTCCTGTTAGCTCCTGTTAGCTCCTTTTAGCTCCTGTTAGCTCCTGTTAGCTCCTTTTAGCTCCTGTTAGCTCCTGTTAGCTCGAGCAACAACAGTGTCAAAGTAATTCGGAGTCAGCTAACTCGCTGCTGCAGTGCGTTTGCAGTGACACGGACAGGTGATGGTAGGTGGGTACCCTGTCCCCCTCTAAGTACGGCCCCCCCTCACCTCGACCAGCTGTTTTATCATTATTTTGTCTTATTATTTGACCACTGGCCCTTTTTAACCCTTTCTTGCTTGTTCATCTTTCTTATGTGTACGTGCATAAATAACCCCATCTGTTGTTTTGAACTTAAAGCTGCACGTCTGTATGTGTGAATACGTAATTCTACAACATATTTCCAGGAAGTGTGATTAGATTTGCATTTTAATTAAGCTGTATTTTATTATACCTGGTAAAAGGGCACTTATTTTAAGTGTAATAATGTCTGTACTAATGCAATGAAGAAGTACTACTTTCATTCCTAATTAGTGTATATCACATATATTAAAACAACATATTAATGGAGAATATAATTTAAATTTCATTTAACTTAACATCTATTTTATTACACTTATTAAAAGTGTACAATTTTGGTAAGCAGAAGTAATGTATGCGACAATACAGAAGAAATTATTATATTTAAGCACAAGTGCAGTTTTAATACAGTAGGTAACTTAATGTACAGTAATATTGAACACATTTAAAATATACTAAATAATACAAAATATACTTTTGAATGCAGGGCTTTTACTTAATTTGGTATTTTTACATTGTTGTATTGGAACATTTACTGAAGTAAAACATGTTAAAGCTTCTCCCGCCGCTGACAGGAACACCATGAACACTGCAGAAGAGAAATGAAATTCAGTGTGATGATTCCTGCAGACAGTTGCAGGAGAAAAACCAGCATGCATTGCAGCAGGGCGGCGGGTCGGACAGATCATCGCTTTCAGGTAACAGAGTTTTTTCCTCACAATGCAAATAATAAGCTGTTGTACACAAGTGAACCACTTAAATGCTCGACCTTTGACCTGTAATCAGTCTTTACATGTCCTGATCGCTGACTGTCTGTCTGACTAACCCTCTACCTGTCTGTCTACCTGTTTCACTGACTGTCTGACTAACCCTCTACCTGTCTGTCTACCTGTCTCACTGACTGCAGCCAACAGCAGCTCGCCTGACTCATCAGACGGTCAGGATGTGACTAACCTGTAATCACACGTGTGTACTGTGTGTGAGTGTGTGTGTGTGAGCAGCTGTGAACATCTGATTCTTCACCTGCAACTAAGAAACCTCCAGTAAAACACAGGAATACTTTTCCACTTCTAAAGTGTGCTAACAATATAAAGTACATGTTTGATGTTCCAGTATGTGAGTATTTCTACTTGCAGTATATTTCTTGTAACCATTGAAGCAAAGTTATCAATATGATCTATCTTTAGGCATATTAACATACAATAAAACTCAAGTTGTACATTAGTGTACTTATTTAAAGGGCACTATTTTGGAACACATTGCTAATGAAAGTGAAAGCTAGCTTATGAGATAGCCGCGGCTAACCTTAGCTTAAACTAAAGCTTGAAGTTCAGTTATTGATTTTCTGTAACTCTTCTGTAAATGAAAAATATCAGTTTTAACCAACCGACATTTTGGTTATTCAGTTTGTTATTCAACATAGTTAAATACGGCAGCAGCTAAATCAAACGATGGAGAAACAAACAGCTAAACTCCTGCTAAGCTAACTAGTTTAGCATAAAGGTAGCTAGCTTAGCATACCTCAGTAGCTTGACTTTAGTGACTTTTATGTGATTTGGTGGTTAAGCTACTTTTAAATCACAATATCAGCTTTAATCTGTGCTTTTATTCACCCGACATCAGCTGCACTTTTCTCCTTTGTAATAAACATAATCAATACTAATCAATTTGATTATTGATAGGCTGAACATGCTGCTGATTCAGACTGAGGCTCGTCTTTTGCTGCCTGTTCACATAAATACATGTATAAAATTGTATCCTAATCTATTATATTGATTTAAATATAAATATCAATTATAACTCAGAAACACTCGATTCATGTAAATTATTGATTATAAATCAAAATCAATCAGTTCATTTTCTCAAACAAACAGCTGACTAAAGTAAAAAGTGGATTTAGCTCTGACCACTGAGAGTTGTGGTTGGCCACACCCAACAGTGATGTCACAGAGTACTGACACATCCTGGAGTACACGCTGACATCACTGCAGCAGGATGAAGTTAAAGCGCTGGGATTTTTTCTGTTTTTTGGCACTTTGACACTTTTTCTTTTTCTTCTTTCATCTCGTTCTTTTTTATTTTTCCTTCGTCTCCGTCTTTATTTTCATTTCTCCGTCTCTGTGTTTCTGTCTCATCCCGTCTCCTTCCATATTGTTTCCTCCACATGTCTCCCTCTTTCTTTACATGTATTTCTCTTCTTCATTTATCTCTTTGTCTATTTCCTCTTTTCTCTACTCGCCAGTATTGTTGCTTCTGTTTTCTTTTCTCCCTCTCCACCTTTCTTTTCCTCTTTATCCTCCTGTTTGTCACATATATTTCACCTATTTCCATTTATCTTTTATCTCCTCACTCGCCCTCTGTCTTTATCTCTATATATACATCTCCACTGCATCTCTCTCTCTCGCTGTGAGTCATGGTCTCTCTCTCAGTCTCTCTCTCCACATCTGGCTGTAGGAGGAGAAAAACAGCAGATTAAGGAGCTGGACTGAACCAAAGGACAGGTTTTATAGGGATGGAGCAGCTGGATCTCCTCCTACAAACACACCAGTTCCTTTATTTTACCATCAAATCGACAGTTAGTTCTCCTTTATGTCACTAAATACTGTCCGTCCCGGACCGAGCCTTTAACGAGCTGATTAATTGATGTTTAATTGGTTTGATTGACCTCCATTAATTGACCGCCCCCCCTCCCACCCTGGTGTGGAGTGGTACGGTCCAGATGGGGGGCTGGCTGTGGCGGAGCAGGGGCAGACCGAGCCGAGCCAAGCCGAGGCAGGCTGTGTGTGAATGGGGGAGACGCGCCGCGCCGCTCCGCTCTGCGATCTTTCTACTCCGGATTATTATCTCACTTTTTACCGCATGACATTTTTACCTGTCCGGACTCCTCCTGCTGCCAGCACCTGACCTCAGCTCACTCAGGCTTTATGTGAGGAGAAGAAGAAGAAGAAGAAGAAGAAGAAGAAGAAGAAAGGTAGCGTGCGTGGGACTGTGGATTTAAATAACTGACTGGACTTTTCTGCGCGTTTCCGTCCAGGTAAGTCCGGAGGTTTGGGAGGTGGAGAGGTTTGGGGGTTCTCCAGGTCCGGGTGGCAAATGTGGGGGTAGCGGGGAGGTGGAGGTGGTGGTGGTGTATGTGTGTGGATGTTTGGGGGGAAAACGCCTCGCCTCCTCGCTGCATCACCGCTCATCTGCTGCTTCTGAAATGTCCTCTTTTTCCACTGTTTTTCCACGCAGTGAGTGGGGGTGAGGCAGCGGGACCGGGTGGGGGTTGATACCCCAGGTATGGCTGCTTCCACCCTCGGGGTATTTAGGAGGCTCGCTCGGCCTCTGGGGGGGCACCGAGCAGAGCGGCTCGCTTTGCGTTTTTCCTCCATTTTAAACTCTTAAATTCGGTGCGTAAAAGAGGCGTTTTGTGGCTGCAAACGTGTGTTTTCTGTGTGGCGGTGGGGGAGGTGGTGGAGGAGGAGAGGAGGGGGTCTGGGAGGTAGCAAGGCTCCAGACGCTGATCCATTAAAGAAGAACAAAGGGGGGGGAGGCAGCAGAAAAACGGTAAAAATCGCAGCAGAAACGTCGCTGCGTGCTGCGGGGACGCACCGCCGGCTGCTGCCCGCAATCCACGCACAAAATCCCCATTTGTGTTTTACTGAATCCGCCTTCGTCCGTCCGTCCATGTGCCAAAGAGGAGCCTCCATCCTCTGAATCAGCTCCGCTCACAGAACCGACACTGATCGATCAGTGTTTCTATTCCGAGTCGATCCGGGAGAAGCGACCGAACCGTTCGGCAGGTTATGGATCGATTTCAAAGACACGATCGTGTTCATCCCATTGTGATCGATGTTAATCAGCTATACGTTCACACCAGGCCGAAGGTTATCAATCACAGATCTAATCAGTTGTGTAACGTGTGATACTGGAGCAAAACTGACCTGATTGATCCTAAAATATCACAGAAATCACCTGATGATCAATTTCAAATGACAGCAGACTCATTTAGAAATCAATCAGTGATGGGATCAGATGATCAATAAACATCAAAGTCGTGATTTGAATGACCAAACAGGCGAAAACAATAAAAACACATAACATGCTGATAATAATCAATAATAAAAAGAATCAGCAATGTGATCAGTTATATAATAAAGGATCAATATCAACCTGTGAGTCCACAGCAGGAAAACATCCTGCACACAGTCCCATCAATCATGTGATCAATAACTGTAATCAAGGCTGTAGCATGTCACACTGTCCTTACCATCAGATGGTAAGCTGATCAATGAGCTGATAAATAACCTGATTGATCAGTTGGATCAGATTCAGGTGAAGAGTTAAGGAGGCAAAATGGAGATTTATTTATTTATTGATTGATTTATGTGAACAGTCAGCAAAACAACAAATGAGTCTCAAATCAGCAGCACATTCAGCTGATCAATAATAATCAATAATCAAACCGATCAGTGATCATTATGTTTCTTACAAAGGAGGAAGGTGCAGCAGATGTCGGATTAATAAAAGATTAGTCAATTCATTTATTGGTCGATGGAAAGAAAATAAATTGGAAACTATTTTGATAATCAATCATTCAAACTGATCATTTTCTGACTTCAGCTGTGAAGAGTTTCTTCTGTTCTTCGTCTCATGCGACAGAAAACGGATCATTTTTGGACTTTTGGTTGCTCAAAACACGACGTGAAGACGTCACTTTGGCTTTTATTTCACTATTTCCTGCCATTTCCTGCCAAACAATCAATCAATGAATCAAGAAATCAATCAGCAGAATAATCAATAATACAAAGAATCCCAAGTTCAGATTATAAATAACAGGAAGAGATGAAAACTCTTTTATTGCAGAATCACAATAACAAAAACTAAAACACAGATTACAGAATATAATAAAATCTGTAATATGAGTTTCAGCTTTAGTTATTTAGCTGCAGTTTGTCATTTTAATTGTGTAATTAGAATAAAGAAAAGGTAACGTTGTGTATCACAGTAATCAGTGATCAATACAGTAACCTGCTCTGATCTTCTACAGACCAATGATCAAGTTCTTTGATCAGCCCGTTTCTGATCCTGAACATTCTCTTTGTGTCTGAAGCAGCAGCAGTTTTAATGTTTGTTTTGTTTGTTGGACGGAGCAGAACTCATACTGACGATCCCTCTGACGGGACCTGAACGCAGCCTCTTTAGGACCCTCCGACGGGACCTGAACGCAGCCTCTTTAGGACCCTCCGACGGGACCTGAACGCAGCCTCTTTAAGACCCCCCCGACGGGACCTGAACACGTTGAGTCTGTTGGTCCACTAGTGAACCGAGTAAAACACCAGAAGAAGAAGCTGATTCTGTCTGAGAGAAACAAACTGTCGATGTTTGACAGACGAACTTCTGTTTTTACGTCTGCACCTTTTAGCCCGCGACTGAAACGTCTACTATAATATATATAACTGTATGTATATAACTATTATGGGATGGACTGTGATGAAATGTGGTTCATCGTTCATGTTCCCCTCAGGATGAACTGTAATAACTTTCCATCTAGCGCCACCATCAGGTCAACATGTTAATGTGTTTATGACCAGAACTACATTCCCATCAGCCTCAGCTGCACTCTGTGTTTACTGCTAACTAGCTAATGTTAGCATGCTAACACGCTAAACTAAGATGGCGAACATGGTAAACATTATACCTGCTAAGCGTTAGCATGTTAGCATTGTCAATGTGAGCGTGTTGAGGCTTCAACAGCAGCGACTGAACAGGAAATTGATATAAAGTAAAGAGGTCAAAGGTCAGAGGTCACAGGCCTCAGACTCTACAGGGCTCAGACTACTGCTGTCACGTAGAAACCTCCTAACTCTGGTTTCATGCGGCGCTCACAGTGTGCATGTTGCTAAGCTAAGTCGTACGTGATGAAATGACCACAAGCTAACGAACACGATGTAGCATTTAGCTTCGGAGCTCTGGAGCTTTTGAGCTGCAGTTCATTTAAAGTGATGCCGAACACGTTAAAGTTAGACGGCAGACGCACCACATGCAAAAACACACACTGAGGTTATTAGTAGTTATCAAAGTAGAAATCAGGACCAGATTACAGAGGGAAAACATCAATTTTAAGCCGAGATTTAGAGCCGCCTCCTAAAGTGGCAGTGTAAGTTTACTTAAAAAAAAGGAAGCAGAAAGACTCAAAAACTTTTTATTAAATGTAGGAAGAGTTAAATAAACAGCAGCAGCATGAAGAACATCCAGGACGTGATGGAGGTGTAGACATGTGACCTGCATAAACATCAGGACAGATGTTCAAACTCTGGCAGCTGCCTTTTATTAATAATAACTTGGATTATGCAGAAAGGTAACAGGGCTTCACATGGTCGAACCACGAGCCAAACATTTCAGGTGGCAAATAAAATCACAATATTAAAATTAATACAAAAATAATATAAGATGAAAACTATGATGATAATAATAAAACGGTGTGCTCGCATTAATAAAAAGCTGTTTTGAGAATGTGACAGATTCTGTTTCTGACCAACAGAAGTGATTCTGCATGTTTATGAGAACGTACTGATGGATCCCGTCTACACTGCAAAAAAAGCAATTTCAAGAAAGCCCTGATTCTGAAAAATGAGTCTAATTTTTCTGTCTAAAAAGGAAAATAATCTTGTCAAGCATGTTTCGCATTAGAAAAGTGATCTCATTTTAATAAAACACAACCAACTTTGTGTTAATAAGATAATATTGAGCTCGATTTAACAGCATAATATCCCAGCAGAGGAAGTCTTGAAAGTTTGGAAAGTGCTTCATTTTAACTGTTATGTTTTCAAGGTTAGGAATATGCTTGAATTCAAATATAGTCCTTGAAAAATGCCAGATTTTTCAACATAATCTGGTGTTTCATCATCGACACAGTTGCTCCTGGAAACCAAACATCATGAAATGAAACGATCCTGTTGTCATGTTTGTTTCTTGTCTCCTTTAGATGTGACGATTAAAGGCTTCCAGAGTCTGGAAATTTTGGGTTTAGGTACCTTGAAAGTGCTTGAAAAGTGCTTGAATTTCACTCTTAAAAAGCTGTACGAACCCTGAGAGGAAGGAAGTGTGTAAACGTGCAGCGAGACGAATGGAAACATCCATGAAAGCTGATCTGTGTGGCCGCTGTTCAGTTCTTATCAATACTCTGATAGAAAAGTGTTTTTCCCTCCGTTCAGTCTGTTTGACTCTTTAATGGACGACGCTTTTATTAATACGTATTATAATTGATGGGTTTTATTTTGTCAGTGACTTCCTGTTCTGATCGAAGCTTTTACTCTGAAGCTTCAACATGTTTCCACACTGAGCTTCACTTTCCTGCCGCAGATTGATCACGCATCACTTTTTCCATACGTGTATGTGCGTGTGCACGTGTGTGCGTGTGTTTGTGTGCGTGCGTGCGTGTGTGTGTGTGTGTGTGGAGGTAATGGGATTTCCTCCTGCTTCTCCTCCCAGTTAAATCCTGCTATTGGAAATCCATCACTGCTGCTTATTGTGGAATATTGATCACATGTATACATGTCTGTGTGTTTGACCTTGTGTGTGTGTGTGTGTGTGTGTGTGTGTGTGTGTGCTACATTATAATTCAGTTGAAATTAGGTCAGCTTGTTACCTGCAGCTGTTTGTGTGTGTGTGTGTGTGTGTGTGTGTGTGTGTGTGTGCAGGTAGATGTGTGTCTGTCTGTAATTTAATCGAAAGCACTTTGTCTCTCTGTAACACACACACACACACACACACACACACACACACACACACACACACGTCATTGTTTATTAGTAGACAATTAGACTCAAATATAAACACACACACACGCTGAGTCAGCGCTGAGGAAACGTCAGCAGAAAGAGACTCAGATGATATTTTCAGCATCTTTTCAGTTAAAGACACTTCACAGTCAGACCTGTCTGCCTGCCTGTCTACCTGTCTGTCTTCCTGCCTGTCTGTCTGGTTTGTGGTTTGTGGTTACAGGAGTTGGCGTGCGTCGACACTGAGCAGCGTTTTCCAAAACCTCCAAGACCTCCAGAGCAGAGCCGCAGCACATTAATGGATTCATTGATTAGTAGAAAATGAATTGGCAGCTATGTTGATGTTGGATGAAGCGTTTGCTGCTTGCAGCTTCTTAGATGTGAGAATTCGCTGCTTTTCTTTGTCCTTTCTGACAGTAACTGACGAGTCTTTGGACAGAAGAAGCAGTTTGAAGACGTCACTTTGGGCTTAAAGACTAAACAACTAATCGATTCATCGTGAAAATAATCAACAGATTAATCGATGATGAATATAATTGTTAAACGTGTGCTTGGTGTCCGAGTGTGTTCGAGGTCGATGACGTCAGCTGCTTGCTGTGACGTCACCTTCAGTCCACTCCAACTTCCTCTGTGATCGATCATTTTAAATGCCAATACAGTCAATCACACAGCTGCTGCCATTAACCTTTAAAATTAGATGCCGTGCGTTGACTTCCTGTCAGGCGCCGGTTCCCGACCTGCTGTCGGCGAACCATCGGCCCGGCTGACCGACATATTTCATGTGTTTCATTATTTCTATATAAAGATGGAATCATTTCCTCTTTCATTTATTGTAACCCTGAACACACACACACACACACTCACACTCACACTCACACACACACACACA
>LKNJ01009356.1:0-12295 GCA_002120245.1 Maccullochella peelii | reverse complement strand
TGAGAAAAAAATATCTCCTAATGCAGAAAATACAACAGATTTCCGTTTTCAATTCTTTATGACCTATTGAATGCTTTGTTGTGCATAATAATTTGGAACACTGTATTTTGAGTTATTAAAAAAAAAAATACTGCTGTCATCATCTGAGGTTTTGTTTAATAAAATCCTGATAATAATATAATTGTTGAGGATTAAGAAAATCATGCCGACTGTCATTTGTTTTGACTATTTAGGAAAAACGAACAAAAACAGCATATGCATAATAATTTGGAACACATTGTAAATTAAATCAAATAAAAAATCATATGTAGATGTGTCCATTGTATCCCAACTTCTCTAACCTAATGGATTGAATGCAGCTTATTTGATTACATATTTATTGTAGGTTTGATCAATATTGCTCTCGATGTGGAAATCCCACAACACACATCGATTATAATTAAATATGAGTATTTTTTCTCTTCTTGTTAGTATACTATCAATGTCCCATGATGCGCTCAAGCTGTTTCAGACAGAGCAACAGGCCACTGGCAGTTGCAATCCATGATACATGCATGTTGCATACCTAAAGCCATACTTGTCAGACTCATTCACCTTCACTGAAGTCTTTTAGTCAGGCTGTTCAGTCAAAACACAGTGGCTGTGATTCAGATAAATAGATGGTCCATGCTGCTTGGTTTCACTGTTTGAAGGATAGGTTTGGATTTTTAAAATCAGCCTCCATACAGTACTTACACACCATATGTACATCAAAAGAGTTATCAGTTACTGTAATCATTCCTCCTTTCCATGTGGGCCATGAAGAGTAACTTCTTTGCGGGACTGCACTGTAAGAGTTGGGGGTGACAAAATCCACAGTCCTGCAGTATATATACACCTTATATACTATTTTATGGCTAATTATGGCTCATTTATTGTATTGAGTAGTGTGTTGTGCAATAGGTTCCTGAATACTTGACTTGAAATAAGCAAGCAAGTAGGTGAGGCAACTAGCTCGACTAGCAGGAGCTAGCAGTTTGTGTGACTGGCAAAATGGCTGCAGTGACTACCGGAGTGTGTGACTGGCAGACTGGCTGCAGTGACCACACACACAGCAGCTTTAGCTTCTTGGTGGATTTACTGCTCTATCAGCCAGCTGCTTCATAATCATCACCCTCCACAGCTCTGTCTCTCTCACTGCCTTTCTCTTTATGGCCTTCTTCAGCATCCAGCACTCCACTCCTCCCTCTCTTTCTCTAGTACCATTTAACTCACTTTTTATTTAAATGCTTCAGCTCAAATCACTTTTTCAAGGCCCTCTTGAAACGGAAGTGTCACTTTCAATACATCTGCTATACAAACAAACATGTGTGTTCTTGACATGATGTGTATGACTCACTTACCTGACTTTGTCTCTCAAGTATGGACTCATTAGGAACAGTATGTGTAACAAGCTAAGCTCAAACTTACTAGCTTTTGGAGCTTTCAACCGCTTACAGTCTTCATTCAACATATGCATACAATGGAGCTGGCTCAAGGGTCATCACATCACCTAAGCATTAAACTGACGCATTTCAGATGCTTGATAATACACCTGGTGGTTATCCAGAATTCAGAGAACCATAGTTACACCCTGACTTTCATTTTTATGCCTACACCAGCCACACAACTGCTTAGATTACTGTACAGCGCTTTGGGAACCGTTTCAACGGTTGAAAAGCGCTATATAAGTAAAAGTCCATTTACATCTCGTGTTTCAATCTTTTCTTTGCCGGCTGACATTGAAAGCAGTAAAGTGACCTCAGTCCCCCCCCAAGTCTCCACCTTTACTGACGGTCCAGACAGGGGTTCAGAGCCTATTGAGCTGCTAGCTTAGCAAGTCTTCAGCAGATGCAGTAGAGGCAGTGGAGAAATACAGAATGGGGGACGTGAAAAGAGGGAGGGAGCTTGTAAATTTGCACCAAACACTGATCAACTCTGAACTACTAGCTTACTTTTAGTAGTAGTAATGCTACCACTATTTTTGCACACTGTCAATCTCTCAGTGTCTTTGCAAATTATAAAGTCAAACTCTCCACACTACCGACGGTCTACAAAGTAACTGTAGCTGCCCCAAGTTGTTATTATATTAGGCTGACAGTGGGCTTGGTAACATCTATTAGAGTGTGGGGTTACGGGGTTGTTAGAGTGAAACCCAAACGCAGACATGCTCAGAGGTATGGAGGAGAAGAACAGGTTTTATTGATCCAGATGAAGTTAACAAAAAGTCCGTAACAAAGGACAATCCAAAACATAAAAAGTAATCCAACAGAAAGCGATCCAAAACACAAAGTGGCAAAATAACTCACTGCATGAGGTACAAGACACGAAGACCATGGCACAAGAACATCTAACAGAAGGCAATAAACCCACAAGGCACACGGGGAACAGACAGGTATAAATAGAGACACAACTGACGAAGGCAACAGAACCAGGTGAGTGACGAGACACAGGTGAGTACAATCAAGGGAGGGACAAGAGGACACACACCCACAATGAACATAGAACAAGACCTTCAAAATAAAACCGGAACATAACTAATACAAGACCAAGATTTCCAAAAAATAGAACCAGAACTTCAAAACATAATATAACCAACATCAGCTAAAATACCATGGATCTTAACATTTTAATAGTGACTGTACATATATTTTACTAACTAAAAAAGTGGATTTAGTGTGTAGTTACTCTGTAAGGTGTTGAATGGTTTGTGATAAGTGCTGAAAATCTCCTAAATCTCCATCCACTGAGGAAGGTCACAAGCTGTGGTTAAAAGTAAGAAAGATTCTTAACTCAAGATTGTAACTTGAGTTAAGAATTTTTTTTGTCAAGCTGCTGTTTCCAAGCTCAAGAATGAACATTTGAGTTCAAATAATGTGGTGATTGTGAAATTAAAGATCTGCTCCCCAGTTGTGTTGAATAGCATCTCTAAAGCCTGAGGTCACTGTTTCTATTTTGAAACTTAACATACACAGTTCATTACCAGGACGTTTCAGTGGATTTACTTTCAACCAAACAAAAAAAACTATTTCCATTCT
Organism: Maccullochella peelii; assembly: GCA_002120245.1. Lineage (NCBI taxonomy): Eukaryota > Metazoa > Chordata > Actinopteri > Centrarchiformes > Percichthyidae > Maccullochella > Maccullochella peelii. The sequence continues at coordinate 9,239 of LKNJ01009356.1, read as the reverse complement.
GTGAGGCCTGACCTCTTTTTATGATTGTGAACATGAGAATCATCAATTTAATGTATATCGTAAAAAGGATTACAGAAGAGTAAGAGTGTTCAGAACAAAATGGCAGTATAAAACAAGTGAAAACAGCAATATGCTGTCTCTCTGGCTTTTTAACAGGGAGACAAATCTTACCTTTGATGTCCCTCCATGTGTAAAAGTGGTCAGAGGCTATTTCATTTAGTCACAGTAACACATGTCACCACCACCACTTTGGCTTCAGCGTTTCCATGGCAATGACAAACCCTGGAGGCCTCTCAGAGTACGGCGAATATCGATCCGCTGATATTACATGTAAACCTCTGAGGCTCGGTCCTCATTCATAGGTCATTGTTTGAGTGACTGAAAGATTGAGAAAAACAATGTAGGATGGACTGGTGAGCAGTAAAAAAAGATATGTGTGTGTGTGTGTGTGTGTGTGTTTGAGAGTGTGTGTGAGTGCGTGTCAGGGAAAACAACCAGAAGACAGAGAGAAAGAAAGGAGAGGATGAAAAATCAGTGTTTTGATTCAGCTTTTCTTCCTTCATGTCCGGTTAAGGAATCTGCTGGTGCTGACCTCCACATCAATCATTGTTATAGGCAGTGAGGAGAATGTCGGACTCAGGGCTGCAGCGTGTGTGTGTGTGTGTGTGTGTGTGTGTGTGTGTGGGCCTGCCTGATGCATCCATGTGTATGTATGCGTGCATGTCTGCTCACACTCATTCCTCTCTCTCTCTCTCTCAGTAGAAGAGCAGATGCTGTATATCTCCTGTGCTTACAGGTACCACCGTTTCTCACAGCCCTGCCAGAGGCACTGGAGCCTGACTGAAAGGAAAGTCCACCCCAACACACTGTGAAGGAACATTCCGGTGTTAATATTTTGGGTCTTATGTTAACAGTTTTGGTCATCATTTCTATAAGTTGTGAAGTCACTGTACTCACCAAAGTAATTGCTGGATTCTAGAAACACGATGACATCGCTAGAATGATATCAGAAATAGTCCCTGACTACACAGGAAAACTGTGCGCACAAATATGGTCAGTATGGTGGGTAAAAGCTGAAGTATTTATGGGGCATTTTATGCCTTTATTAGAGAGTCGACAGCAGAGTCTGGATTCGTATCTGTATCTTTGGATTGTACCAGAAGTGGGCATGGTTCATACAGGTGGCATTTTCTACATGAAATGGTTTTCTACTGCCATTTATACTCATACATCTATCTATATCTGTTTCGCTGCCAACAGAATAATATGTTTTAATCATGTTATTTTTTTAAACAAATAATAAAATACATTTGAACCCCACCACAAGTCTAAACTGAGTCTAAATAAAAACTGTTAATGGTCTGGGTGGAAATCAGCAGTTAAACTAGAACGGGAAATACAAGTGGAAACAAGTCAAAAATGCATTGGGCCATATTGCATGATTTTCTTTAAAACCTGGAGGTTGTGTATATAATGGGAGGTGACTCAGATGAATGTAAAGTTGGTCTGACATGCCTATGATGAAATGAGAAAGTTATTGACAAAAAACAAAAAAAGGAGATTTTAGAGGGTCCCTCTAAGGATATAGATAATGGATAAATGTCTATTTAAAAAAATGAGAGCGCTATTGACACAAATCTGAAAAGCTCCTTGGCCCATTTGCAGCACCTTTGAGACGGTCCCTAACTTCAGCTCCTAAGTTTCCTTCTACGCACAATGGCAGGCTTCAGTATCTGATCATGAGGTAAAAATAACACCTGTAGAACATCAGTCAGCTTTATTCCGCACTGCACAGCTAATCTGGTGAAAAGTTATTGAGGATGAGCGTCGCTGAATGTCTAAACTTAAACCAAAGTACACCTCTGTTTCACCTCTGTGTTTTTAGCTTATAGCCTATATGTTTACATTTTGGCACTTCTGCATCATAAAAATTCCTTTTGCTGTGGCTGCTATAAATTCCTGTTGCAGACAACAACCACCTGGATTCCTTTTGATACAGAAGAAAACGTCAGAATCTGGTGATTATGAGCCAAGATCTGATGAAGTTATGAGGATTACCTTTTTTTATTACTGGTAATAAAAATTCTGATGTTTTTTGTTTCTGTTCAGTGCACATTATCTGTACCTATCCAAATAATGTACTTGTATTTGGTTACACCCCTACACCTCATAACTGTGAAAGTAATCGATGCAAAAGTTTCAAATGTAAAAACAATGATCAAAAGAGAAACAAACTAAATAAAGACTTGTAGCAAGCCATCATCCTGCAAAATATTATATTAAATGGATTTCAGCCAATTTTTTTGTCACATATTCAAAGAAAATCTGGACTTTTGCAACATATCTTCCTGGACTTAGGAGGCATGCGGTGGTTTTCAAAAGTCATGACATGAAAACTAAAGAATAAACTGTACAACCAGTTAACCAAAACGAGCTGTCATCACACTTAGAATTGTGTCTAAAGGGAGTTTTTTTTCACAGTGGTGTCTCGTCATGTAAAACACATCTGCAGCCAATAACATTAATGACAGCTATGTGAGCCAATCAGCATTGACAACAGTTTGTATTATTATCATCTGCCTTCAAATGGAACTCGCGAGCTCGTGGTCACGACATGGGAAGTCGTGTACACGATATCCTTGGCATACAAGTGGTAAGTCGCGAGAACACCGCTGCTAGGCAACAGCAACAGGGATGCCAAAAGACTCCTCGTTCTCTTGACATTATTCGCTTCTTTCCAAGAAATATTGACTATTTATATCAACATTTTCCTCTGACATATTATAAAAATGACAAAGAAAAACTCTATGACTAAAATTATAAAACATATATATATATATATATATATATATATATATATATTAACTTAATATATTAACGTTCTGAAAATGTCAGCAAACACGTCGGAACTCGTGAAATCTGAGCTTTCAGAAGATTTCCACTTACGTGAATACCACAAGAGGGGGGCGTTCATATGGACTCTTCTCATAAACACGGTTAACATGACCCCATTTGAATTCAATTCAGTTCAATTCAGTTTTATTTATATAGCGCCATATCATAACAAAGTTATCTCAGGGCACTTTGTCATAAAGAGCAGGTCTAGACCGACTCTTTATGTTTACAGAGACCCAACAATTCCCACCAAGAGCAAGCACAAGCAACAGTGGCAAGGAAATACTCCCTTTTAAACAGGTAGAAACCTCAAGCAGAACCAGGCTCTGGGTGGGCGGTCATCTGCCTCGACCGGTTGGGTTAATTTAATATGCCTTATATGCCTTAATATTTGAAGGCACCATAAGTCAGTGCTTGCTAACTGGCTCACCTGCATCAGACTTAAGCAGTATTCATTTGATTGACTCCAGGTGTGTCAACCCTGGTGTGATGCTCCAAGGTTGGTGACACAACAAAGTGCCACAGATCTCCAGGATGCACAATTTCTGTAATGCATAAATTAAAATGTACATTAAACGGATGAATGGAGCTGAATGTACTCTGTGTCTTTAAATGTGGAGCAATGTATGTCCTCTTCTACCCCTCCACCTTCACCATCTCACCTGCACCATTACTCAATTATTCAGCTGCAACACCACTCACATATTCAGTATAATGTATGTTACAGATGGGTGACAAATTACTGGAAAACCCAACATTAAGTGTCTTAGGCCCTGATCAGACAGAGTGCATTTTGTTGCGCGTCTCTTCATTGTTGCTAGGCAACCACCGAATCACCTGTTCTTAGCATAACCGTGATTTTGCTGTCTAAATACAGCTTTCTACCTTTTATTTTGTCTAGCTAGCTAGTTAACTTCCTAGTTAGTAGATAGTTAGTTAGCTACCTAGTAATTAAACATCTGCATAATTAATGGTCAGTTGAAGGGCACTTGCTTTAGCTCTAATGGAGGGTGAGAGGCAGTTCCCAAATAGTACGCTGGACACAGGGAAACGGACATCCGTGTGGGTACATAAAACTGCTGTTTTCTGTTCAAATCATGGTAATTACTGTTGGTAAAATGATATAGCTCCGGGTATCCAGCGACAGCCACCAATTGTTTGTCCTGCTCGATTGTTTGTTTCCAAGCAACTGTAAACTTTGTCGTCACCACCACAGAAGGCCCACCTCTCTATTCATTCGACTGGACAATGGGGAAAAAAAAACCACAAATGACATCAGGCACTTTTCTGCTCTGAGTCGAAGTTTTTTCAACTCGAGGCATTCAGAGCACTCCTGCAAAAATGCGAGGCGCTAAAACGCAAAACGCTTACTGCCTATAGAAAACAACTGGAAAAAGACACCTCTCACTGAATAACTATTTGTTACTTTGCTGTTACATTGAGTTCATGCCTGCTGTATGAAATGTGCTATATAAATATACTTGACTTTTATTTTACTTTTAAAAATGAGTGAGAATTTATGAGAAACATGAAGTAGATGAGACTCTCCTCCAACACGACAGTCTTTTCTTTAGCTCCCTATAAGGCAGAGCTTTGCAGGCTGGCACCTCAGGGCTACTGTTGACCTCAGCAGTGTGTGTGTTCCTCTGCTTTTCATCACTCCTCTGTGTGTGTGTGGTTTAGGCCTCAACCTGCCACACACACACACACACACACACACACACACACACACACACACACACACACTCCTGTTAAGATTACACATAGCTGCTGTCAGTCTCAGTCAAACCAACCATCTGCTGTATCTCTATGCATGACAGATCAGCATGCAGTTCACCCATGTACCCGGACTGGTGAGGCTGATGTGTTTGTGTATGTGCCTTGACTACATATACATACAGTACATGTGCTTATACATACCAGTAACCCTCTTCCACTGTGCAGGATGGATGCATTGTGCAGACACAAAGTAATTATATCTCTGTTATGTGGGGTTTTGTTGTCTCTAACCTATCTGTTCTTGCATATATATATTGTTACCTTGACACGTAAACTTGTTATTTATTGTACAGAAAGTGTGTGCGTGCCTGTCTACTTTAAAGAGTGTGTTTGTGAGTGAGAGAGACATTCCAATTTGGTTTTACTTTACTATTGTGAGATTTCATTTCATTTTCAGTTTATTTCTGTGGGATATTCACTATTTGTCATTTAGTGTGGATTTTCCCTGCCTCATATTATAGTTTGTATTGTAGAAGCCTATTTCATTTTGGTTTTAGCTTTAGTTCAATTAGAAAAACACATGTTCAATTCAATTCAGTAATGTATGTAGCAATAAACCTGGCAGGAAATTAAAAATTTTGGGTCTTTTGAAGGTGGGTATTATTTCACATAAACTGGCAACATCCCTGATTGAACAGATCAGGGATCAGATCAGCAGTCTCTCTTCTGGCCCTCTGCTCAGCTCTGACCACAGCAGCTTTATTTAAGCGCCATGCCACAGCTCAACTGCTTGCAGTGCTCAGGCCTCAGTTGTCAGTGATGTCAGTGATACAACATGTTTGACAGAGCAAAATTGAAGTTGTGAACTTCAGATGGTACAGATGTCTAGATGTGTCTAGATGGTAAGCCTACATTTGAAAAACTGTCGCGAGATTTGTATGCTTTGTTTCTTCATTGTGCATGTTGTTTGTCAGTGTGTACTGTTACCATGGAGCCACGAGACGCATTGTTTTGTTCCATATGCTGGTTGCAATGTAGTCTAAGAGGGTCTTCTGGCAGAAAACTTTAGGAAGTCAGGTTGTGTACTATAAAGAGTGATAATGTCTGCACAGGGTACAGGTCGGGGTAGATGTATGGGTCAAACACAGGACATTCACTCAGGAGACAGCTGTTCATATCCCATGTGAAACCAAAAGTCATCATTGATTTTGACCAAAACCATGATCTTTTCCTAAACCTAACCAAAACCTAAAACCTGGCTTTTTAACTTGTGGAAATGGCCACAGTTTGGTTAGGTTTAGGCACCAAAACTTGGTTAGGCTCTCTGACAGAAATGCTTTCTGGCTTTCTGCAACTTGCCAAGCGCCACTAAGCTGAATCAAGTGTGCATGCGCACACAAGAGTTTCTCAAATCTAGGGTTACCATATCGAATCAACAATCAATTAATTGTGACGTACTGAAGCCCCTGAGCTGAGTTTCATTTTGTCAGTCAAATCACTGCACTTTTTTTAGGTGTGTCATTGTACACAGAGTAATGTAGCATGGCAAGATATAAACTTTTACAAACCGAGTCTTGTCTCAAAATTATTTAAAGTGAATTAAAGTATAATTGATGTTTTGTAATGACAATGTATCAAATTATACTGTGACAATGTGAAAGGGGTCACTCGTAGTGATGAACCTACAGAGAATTATCACCTGAATCTGCAGCTCCCCTCGATTTTATGGAGCTCTATAGAGAGTTTCAGCTCTCAACAGAGTTTCAGCTGTTGTGTTCACAACTTGTTTCCGTTGCCCCCAAGTGGCAGCAGTTTTTAGCTGTAATGGAATAGAGAAGGTTCCGGGGAGCGCGACTCACTTCTGTTTGCTGCTCCAACACTCTCAGCTACGGTGCTAAATGCTAGCAATGTCGGCTAAACTACTCGGCTGCATTACTCTGGTACAATGAAGTCAAAATCAAATGGAAAGGTCATTATGAAAATTACTGAGCACATACATGCTAGGGTGCTTCCTGCATTGGTACTAAATGTTTCCAGTAAATGTATATAAACACTACTTTACCACCATCAGACCAAAATATATGTCCACATGACATATTTAAATCTAATAGGCAGACTCCCATGAGATTTATTGAGCACCTATATGCACCCCAGAGGATGAACCTATCCATTTTGGACTCTCCATGACTTTTCCTTCAGCGCCACCCTCAGGACAATGAGTTACTTTACACAGACAATATCTCCCTAATTTAACACAAATATTCCCATGAAATCTTCTGAACACATTCATGCTCCACAGTGGATGAACCTTTTCCATTATGGACACTCTATGAATTTACCTTTATCACCATCCTCAGGACAAAAAACTTTGAATGTGAAGATATTTTAAGAAATAATGCCAGAAATTCTATGAAATTTGCTTTGGGTACTCTGGTCCCCTGAGGTTGATAATGTCTTTTTTGACCCCCTGACCTTTCTTCTAATGTGGGCATTTTCAAAGTCTGAGACTGTGGGCCCACCCTCAGACAAAAACAACTTAATAGTTTATTATTTGTTTACATTTCAGCAAATTGGCACCATTATGAATGAATTAATGAATACCCACATCAATTTCTCACTGACATTTGTCAGGCTGGTTGATAGTGTCCCTTCACTGCCCCCTCTGGTGCAGGGACCAGAGAGAAATGGATGATTTTTCTTCCTGTTGAAAGTAAAACAGGGAGTGCAGGCATTTGCTCAGCTCTGCTGCTTTTCAGATGGGTGCAGCGAGCATGTTCAGCCATGCCAAAATGAAAGTGTAAAGTGTACAGGTGAATTTGAAGTGGTACAGCACTGACTGGTTTTCAGTTTGAACCTTCTGGACCTTGTAAGTTTTATCAGAGAGATGTGATGATGCATTATGGGAATGACAAAAGAAACAGCCAACACAATACTATACTTGTGGTTTTTCATGTTCATGTTTTCCTACCTGTAGAGACTTGAAACTTGCTTAAAATACACCCTCAGTGGCCACTTTATTAGGTACACCTGTACAATCTAATGCAATCCAATACAACTGTCATATACACTGTCATAGAGGAGTTAATTCAATTGTATGTTTTAGCATTGAGGTCATAGTTAGTGTGGTGTTGTACTGGACTGCATTATATTCAGAGGTCTTTGTAATATTCTTTTTTTCTTCTATTCCCCCCTCAAAATAATAAACATATAATTAAACTGACACATTTTCGACAATGTCAACAAAAAGTGAACATTATAAACTTCATAAAGATATAATTTATGTCAGAGTAATTGCAATATATTGTACAGGTGTACCTAATTAAGTGGTGACTCAGTGTGTATTGCATCACAGTGGACATTTTGTTGCCGCTATTGTTTGTCAGAATTCCATTATTGGTTGTGGTGCATTCGAGGACTCTCCAACATTCTGTTTCCAACCTATGTTGTTCAATAAAATCAAACCTGGAGTAAAACCTGGAAGATAAACAAGCAGATACAGATGACTCTGATCATAATTGCCAGAGTTTTATAAATCCCACGCTCACAAAAGCAATGGCTTGTAGTTTTTTGCTTTGAAATGGTCACCAGTAAAGTATACACATGTTGGGGTTGAACAAAGGTTTAATTTATTTTCAGGTTAGTTTTAGATTAAATCTTGGGTTTAGGGCAAAATCAGTGTTGAGGAAGCTGCTTTGAAAATATCCTATTTTTTTATTCTTATTTTTCTAATGCCTGAGTTAATGTAATGTAAAGTTAACATGCGCTACCGCAGCTTCCATGTCAACTGAAAATGAAATCAGAGGTACTAATACATATCTCACCAGTGATTGGATGGGGCAAAACAAAACAAAATAAGATATTGGCTGGGATGAACACAATGTCAAGCTAAATGAATTGAAATGACAATTTTGTCTGATTAATTCATTATGGTTAAAGCCAGAATCTGAATCTATCCCCAGCTCCTAATCCTAAACCAGCTCCTTACCACCATGCATCCTCACTTTGGAAGGGTTTCCTCACCCTACTTTCCATGAAAGGTAATTTGGTCCTCACAGTAACAGACTTACTACAATACACACACACACACACTCACACATTCACAATTACAGTCTCAGTTGGAGAACATGGTAGCTCACAGTCTCAGAGGGTTTGAGCAGGCCGTTGTTTGAGATAGATTAAATATTGAACTGGAATTTTATGTAAGTATTTACATTTCTGGGGCTGGCTCAGCCTCCAGGGCAGCCAAACAGTTGCTAAATCATATTCAGTTTACCAGGATAATTTCATGGATTGTTTTCCCTTCCCCTCCCAACACTCCCGTCTCCCTCGATCCCCTTCCTCCAAGCTTTCCCTGTTCCTGTCTTGATAGGCAATAAAAAGAGAATTGAACAGTCTGCTCAGTCATCAAATCTGGCTAACCTGTTACAAATTCCATGCCATGTTCAGTCTGCACAACCTCCCCCCCCCCCAGTTCTACAAAGGTAGTTTTATTGAATATTCGATCGCTTACCAGCAAGTCATTTTTAATTAATGATCTTATCACTACCTATAATCTTGATTTTATGCTTTTAACTGAAACCTGACTAATTTAATTTTATGAATGTTTCTCGACCTGACAGGAAAGG